>VTPC01001427.1:85624-124950 GCA_011009095.1 Ignelater luminosus | reverse complement strand
AGCTTACCAAAAAGATAAAAAAGACACTCAGACATGGTATAAGGTACTATAACGAAATAAGAGACAGAAAGAGAAAATTGGATTTGCCCAATCTGGAAAACTGAGTATTTTTAAAAAAAAGCTAAATGAATTGAGCATAATGTCCTATACCGGCAATTGCAATCAAATAAAAAAAAGACAATATAACAGCTTTTACTTATGTATGAATGTAATAATTAATAAACTAATTCAATAAAATGAAACAAAAGCGAAATAAAAAATTAAAATGCAATAGCTGCAATAATGATGTTCCTTTCAAGTCTTTGCAGGTTATCCATATTGCATATTTCATTCTGTTAAATTATAAAAGAGAAGCACGTTATCTTTATAAATTTTCCATCTGATGTCTATTTCGTATTAAAAAAAGTCTGCCGACCATAACATTTTATCACGTCGCGCTCATTATACTTTTAAATTATTGTAACTTGCCTTCTGAAGATCTAACAATATCAAGTCGTTTCATTTTATATTTTATTGGTGAGAAATTGGAATCCCGACAATACCGCAAAACTTTTAACTAAAAGTTTGTAAAGGCCTCGCATAAAGGGAGATAGTGTAATCTCCAGTCTGAGACTGGGAGAGTTGGGTAACCACGCGCAGGTGACGACCGCCGTGGGCAGATAACCGCACCAAGCTCCCACAAGACAGCTTTTAAAAGAAAATACTTGATAAAAGAGAATAAACTTCTAAGTAAATGTAAGCAATGAAAAAGTAAAGCAAGGCAATGTAGATTAAAGATTTCACTATCTAAAGTGTTCATGAACTTAAAACACATTTTAGAAAAATTAATTTTCAGCATCAATTCTGAAATGCCAACATGAAAAACTTCCCTATTTTCACTTCAACATCAACATCAAAGGAGTCTATAAAGTCGGCAAATTGTAAATGTCCGGGAAATGACTGGGAAATCGTCACGAAGGTTTGCCCGTGTGCTGTAAACGAGCAAAAGGTATCTGACAATCACATGCTTGCAATGCAAATTTGAAAGTTGGGTGAATAATGTCTGGCGAGTCGAGGGTATTTCGTCCCCTCTTATAAAATGGATAGATGGAGAACGCGTAATATCAAGATAACGAAAAGTGCGGGCAAACGGGAAGCTAATATTAAAACTGGAGAGAAAATAGAGCGATACAATAACGAAGCTTGACTGATGACACGAAGATGTGGGGAGATCAAATAATAAGAGATATTTATTTGATTCCTTTTGTATTTTCTTGAGTTCCTATAAAAAAGCATTTAGAAGATATTTCAATTATTTCCAGAATTTCATGTAGAAAAACTTATCAAAACATTCAAGCTGATAGGTAATGAGACGAGGAGTAACCCCAAAACACAATTATGATGTCCACTTTTTAAGAAGCTGAAACGAGCTAAAAATAATTTCGAGTGTCCAATTTAAAATAAAATAAGAGCCAGTTTGGTGAATGCAGCTGTGTATTTAATTAAGGTTTCTTTTATAAGCGACATCGAATCATTTAAACATGACATGTCCTGCGTTTACATAAAAAAGCCGCAAAGCTCTCCATTACAAACCTAATGTCGAGCTAATTTAAATCTTGACTCGAGGATTATTGAAGAAATTCTTCAAATTAATAATTCGTTCCAGTATGAAAAATTATTTGACAATCTTTTTTTGAGAAGTTTCCACCAAGGGAGCCTTATCGAAAAATGTTGAGAGTTTAATAACAAGACGATAAAAGTAATTGGTTCGTGGCTAATGAAATGAAGTTCAGAATTTGATCGAAAGTTGGCCACGGAGGAAAAGAAGGTGCGGCGACGCCTGGGCGGACCGGACCTGGAGGCTCGAGACTTGTAAACGGTATCCACTTTACAAATTAAATTTTTATCTTTATCGGTAGCGGACAATTTTCCTAATTGTCGTGTTATTCTAAAATAATATTTCTGTATTATAATGGATGTTTAATTAAAAATTCTCACTTTCGGAAAACTAACTATTATTATATTCAGTATTTAGACATGCAACATATTATTATAATAATTAATTTATATTTGATGTGTCATAAATAGTGAAACTCCTTTTGGTATTGTGCATTTCAAGTATGAAGTTTGTAATTACATCTGACTGTGACTGTAATTAATTAAATTAGCTTTACAACATTTGGAACGAACTGGTCGTATTGTTATTGTTTGGTGCTCTATAATAATTCAAACAGAATTGCATCAATATAAGCATTCATGATTTATAAAACTAAAACAGTAGAATACGTCCTGGACAAGGTACTTAACACTATCTTCGACATCCTCAATACATCAACCAACCTCTTCAGTGCAATCGACTTAAATAGAAACAAAGATTAATTACAAATACAAACGAAAATAAAAATCTTTAAACTAAAAGAATTTATTTAAAATCCAATTTCGTGGTTCAAGTACACTTTATAAGTAAGATATGTAAAAGGCGTACGTTCGTGCATGTGGTAATTACGTCGTTAACTCATAAACAGGAAATCTTTAGACATGAAATGTTTTTCGTTTATAGCAGTTAGTAGCTTTTTTTTGACCTAAGTAAAGCTATAAAACTAGTTCTTCACGTTTGTATTATCTGTGGTAATGTTCCACACATGCCTTCATGGTATACGTCGTCTAGAGGTAAAATAATTTCTACACAAACCAAGAACGTTGACCTATTCTAGATAAAATAACAATTGCATCAACAAATTCGAGACACACTAAAGAGAGATAACACTTAAAAGTAAACCAATAATAACAAATCACAATAACGTCCCGGACTGTGCACAATGTCGGGGTAAAACTAATCTAAGTTTGAAGGAAGTTCTTGAATCAAGTCTCGTCATCTGATACCGTCCTGAATACAATCCATAATTCAAATCGAATAATAGAAGTGTTGACGTTTGCATTTGTTACAAACCACCCGAATACACATCAGAAACGAATTTTCGAAGCCTTAATCTAAAATTTATTACAACAACGCATCGCCACGCGGCCATATTTCCTATCTCATAGCTCGCTAACTTGGCGCATTGCACAAACTAAAACCGAAATGAAATAAAACGATATGAGAGTTTTCCTGGGAAGGATAAGCTCAAACGATTGGCTTTTGACATGTTAGAGCGGTAAATGGATTCGGTTTTCTTTTTATTGTACAATGAACCTTTTAAGAGAGTTTTTACAGTCACACCTACTGATGCCGGATAAACATACCGTCGGAATGTTTATTAAAAGCAAACATTTAAACTTTATTGTTAATATAATCAAGATACCTCTTCCTTTATGAGCTATTACACCTTAGTTTTATTATTTTCACTATTTCAAGTTGTTGCGCAAAAAAATTAAATTGCACCGCGTTGAATAATAAATAATAACACGCACCATAATTGTATTAACGAAGGTCATCACTGACGATACAACTTTTGTAAGAGAGATGAATTAATCAAGAAAAACAACATTTAATTGTATTAAATCAGCCATAATGATAATTTCTTTGATTTTTATCTTCTACTTTATTACTTGGTAGGAATTAGTACAGTACGGATTTGTATGCTAATGTTATCACAGTACATTACATAAATGTGTTACTGCTTCAATTACGTCGTGAAAGCAAGCGTATTTGAATTTTCGAATATAGTTATGCAAATGAAATGAATGATGTAAGTTAATTTATTCAGTTCGTCTATTTATTAACTTAATTTGTTTCTGTAAAAATACGCAGTACTAGTAGTCAGTTCTAATTTGAAAGCGCATTGTTTGGGAGATACTAGAGATGTTTAAGGTATCTAGATATTAGAACTCTCACTATGGATAACAATTTGTGCTGGATAGTCACTAGAAATTCAATATCATAAGTTAAATTGAAATCAAATATGCATACTAAGAAAATGGGCATCCACAAGATTTTTTCCAGCGAGCGAGAGCAAAGGTTGAAGAATAAGAAAAGCTGGAGATGGTTTAGACATCCATTATATTTTAAAGGTTCATTTTATCCAAGTTCATTACAGTTTTACATAGACTTCGAACTATCGAGATCAAGATCTTGTCTTTCAAAAGCGAATTCAGAGAATGTTTCGTTTCCCAAAACAGTACGACCAAGCTAATGCCAATCGTATTATCTTAACTTGTGGAAATTTTCAAAATTACAATTAACTAGAAATAATTAACTATCTTGGGTTTTTTTTATATTAACTCAGTTGCAAATCATCAAAGAAACTAGTAGACTGATTTGGTATTCAATGAATTACAAACCGTCGAAAATTCCAATATGGATAAAACAGTAACAAACCAGAGTGACCTCCACAAGACTACGTTGATCCTCCCTCTCGCAGGGTTTGGAGTTGTAATTGTTGACAAAGATATGTAAATATGTACCACATCTTGCAAAAGATATGTACCACGTAGTGACCAATAACAATTACTTTTAAATATGTATAACTTCATTTCTTTATTGTATTAAACAAGATAGTACAAAACATCTGAAGAAAAGAAAACTCGTTTTGCACACATAAAGCAAATTTTTGAAAAAAAAACAAAGCAAAAACAAAAAAAATAAAAATCTTAGGAACGTTCATATTAGTTATATTAGCACAGGGTTGCCAGATCCCCTATTTTTTATATGAGTCTCATATTTTTGGGCCCAATCTCGTAATCTCATATTACATAGTCGAATATGAGACAAAATCTCATATATCGAAAGGAAAAGTTCATGTTTTCATATTTTTCAATAAACTACCATCAGTGACAAAGTTATTTGACAAAACTGGTAACAGCAGAAACAAATGTGGTAGTCATTTTAAATATTTTTGTAAAGCTATGATTGTGTCTTGTCAAATTTAAATGCTTCGTAGTGGAGTCTAATGCTACTAACACGGGGATATTTAAATAGCAAATCTTCACATCGGACAAAGCGTTTTCGAGTAATTTGAAGAAATTGGAATTTTTAAATCAATTTTAAGGGCAAACCAAGCATTTTGGTATGTGGGTAAGTTTGGTTCAGTCGCCTTATCTTGACCCCAAGAATCTGTGGTAGTTCTATGTCCACGGTTTTTTAGGGCATCCTGTACATTTATTCAATTTCTTGTCAAAATATTTTCGTATATTCTTAGAAAGCAAATCCGGCAACCCTACGTCAGCACAGCATTCATTATGTAATGTAAAAACGATGTGTACTAGCAAGTCGTCTATCTGACCACCTGCTAATATCACATTCCTAATTGGTTGAAACTACAACTATCAGCATCAATTGGCACACAATTCAATTGCTTGAAATAAGTAAATGAAGGGAATTTGTTGCTATTATCTTTGGATGCATTCGGGGATGCTCGGCCACTTAATTCAGCAAAACCTCTAGCAGTGCATGCTACGTTGCAGTAGTCACAAACATTCTTTATGTCCGGGAGCAGTAATTACAATGACGTGATGTCAATGGAAAAACTTCTAATTGGTTAACCTTCACATGTCATGTGATTGCGTGCAAATTGCACTTCTTTTATTAAATTTTGAATGCAATGTAAGGTTACAACACAGTACTTTTGACAACACTAATAAAGCCAGTTGATGTAATGTAAACTACCGACACCAAACAAAAGACGTTCAGGCAAATTGAGCTGAATAACGATTTTTTTCTTTGCTATGGGCGTTGTTGTTCCATGTCAGATCTGACAAATCTAAACGTCAGTTTATAAGTTTAAAGTTATTAGAATTCAGATTCTAGAGAAAAGTAACTATTAACGCCTTGTCGTTGAGCGATTCAAGTTTGTATGAGCAAGTGTGTTTCCTCGGCAGGCACATATTTTTAATTCTTTTTCTAAATCAACCGAATTAACCCAAATATCTGTCACGTAATCTATATGATCAGATCAGAAAAGATTCTGGAGACGCCTTTAATAAATGTATAAAGTGACTTTTAAACTTGATCAGATTTGACGTGAAAGCAGAAAGAAAATTATTAAAAATCGTCTTGTTTGGTGTTTGTCGGTACTTTATTCCACATCGACTGGCTTTGGGCATTGACAAATTATAGCCTGCAATCTAGACCCTGAATAAATTCTTCAGTAGCTGTTTTTAGCGGCGTGTAGCTCGTCTATTCGGGAAATCTGCTTTGTTAGAATTTCAGCTACTAATGCTCTCTTATGAAATTATGCTCCAACCAATCTTAGAATAAGTGCCACATTTAAAACTAAAATATATGTACTAATAGTGACTTATTCGTAGAAATACCTACTTTTACGTATCTTTAATAAAAATATGTACTTTTACATAAAATAGTGATCAACTCCGAAACCTGCTCTCGGTATAGCACAGAAAAGTTTTCATCGCACTGTGGGATTTCTTTTTTATTTAAATCTTTACAAGATGTTACCCATGAACTTTGTATCGCTCACGTTTCGGGCTTCTTAATGTCTGTACTACATGATCAGATTCCATAATTCTATACTTGTTCTTTATGTCCTATAGCGTCTAATTTCATTCTTTCGTATGGTACAGGAATCATTATTTTGAGCTTCCTTTTATCCCTACAAGTGCTATACTGTATTATAGACTGTTGGTTCTGGATACGCATTCAGAACTTAAAGATTTGAACACAAGGAAAAGCAGAATAGCAAATCGAAAGCCTAGGCAGAATAAAAACTTATGCAACTTGCATTGAAATATCTCGTTGGTGTCACTGAATTTAATGCCAAAACTACACTGGAAGTTTTGAAGAAGGAGGTTCATTTTTAGAACTCGTTCGAGGGCAACCAATTTTGAATTGTCTATTTTCGTGATTTATTCCAATACATCTATGAATGTAGCAATAGATCTCAAGTTATGAACGTTCTTATGTGTGTAATTTGAGCACTGGGATTATTTTGAGTTGACCTATAGCAAAATCTTGTCTGGGATTAAGCTCGGAGAACATTGGATCTTGCACAGCACATCCTTGCTTAGAGAAAAGTTAGTTATTATTAATTAATCTTAGTTCGTATCCAAATAGTATACAAGAATGTGACCCCATTTTTGGAACATGAACAAGCTTTACTTCTAAGATTCTAAAGAAAACAAAGAAATGGAACGTTTGTAGTTCTACAAGAAAATCTAATTTTGGCAAAAGGACTATGAATCAAACGCGCAAAATTCAAATTGCAGAAAAGAGCAAAATATAGCAAAGGGTAGAATGAGATTCTGAAAGCTCCAAGAAATTGGACAAAGTAAATCATAAGGAAATAAAAGTTAAGTTTGCTAAAGCAAATTCAGCCTTTTGCAGCTGCAAAGAGAACAATGTAACTTCAAAAATTTCCTTGTAATGTGTTTACCGTTTTCTGTAAAAAGTGTTTATTTACTATCCAGATAAGAATTTTATCAAAAGCAAGCCTTATGGGTACGAAAGGGAACGTCATATTGGACTGTTTTGTTAGGGAGTGCATTAACGACAAAATACTAAAACATAGATCAATATGTTAATTTGGACAAAATAAAAAATGTAAAACTTCAAAACTATTTTAATTTGTTTACATAGTGTATGGAATTTATTGTACTATCACGCAAATGTGATAAAATATGCAGCGTAATAATGAACTGAAATTCTAATAATTACCGAACACCATAAACGTTAATTATTGGGAAATATGAAAACGTTGGCACGATTATCTTTAATTATTTCCAAGCATAATAATAATTACAACTAGATATTACTAAATATGGGATATTATCAATATATGATCAAGGTGTGGAAACATGTAATTTTTAGTTGCACGATTTTGAACTTCAGTGAACTTGGTGTCCAATATATCTTTCAAGATTCAATTTTTTTTCTGAGTGTAATAATAAAATTTAAATAATTGTTATTGTAAAAATAACAAGGTGAAAGGTATAAATTTCAATGTTAGGCTAAAAAATTACAAGGTGCACTTTATCATTTAGTCTCGATAACACAACTGTCGTGTACGATTATAAAATACCAGTCATGCCAATGTATTAAATTCAAACATACAGTGGTTCGGTTCAAGATACGTCCTTGAACGGATGCAAGTGCACGATAAATGAGGTTACTGTTGTATAGTATTATAAGAGAAACTGATCTTATCAATAGGTTTTAATTTATTTTTAGTAAGTACTAATAGAATAACATTTCACTTTGTCATATCCACTTTCAAATTTAAAATAACGTAGACCTACCTGAAACACAAGGTTCTTGCTTGTTTCATTTATTTATACAGAAACACTTTAACACTTATCAGGACGAATAAATCATGCAAAGTAACAAATTACTTAGACGTAGGGAACACCTATATCCTTCATAAACTCCTAAGAAGTTAATAAAAAATTTAATGGGTATTTTAATAGTAATTCATAAATATTTAACACCAAGTAAAACACCTACACAATTTTGTTGTCAACCAATATATTTCTTGACAACAAAAACCTTTCCCTAGAAATTATACAAATTACTCGCTGATTAGATAATTATACCATTTACTATAATAAACAAGGTTTTTCATTCTAGGGAAAAAAAAGTGCTAAAAGAACGATAATCGAGGTGTTTCTTGTAAAATTAATAATTCCGCGGCAGCAGTACTAAAAGTCAAATCTAAAGCTTAAAATCGTTGAAATTGGCATTTGGGCAGGCATTAAACTAAAACCATTAATCCTCACGGATATTTCCAGCTTAATTTACAGATAACAACTGAATGCTTTTGAGATCCATTAAAAGAGAATACGCCAAAAGAATTTCAAATTCATGTCTGTGCATTTTTCCTGTATAACATAGTGGGTGAATCTCGTAAATAAATTTTGCTTTTGCATGCGTCATTAACTCACTGATTACATTTATTAGAAAATATAACATATAATGTCTGGGTATGTAGTTAGTACCTCTCTACATCATAATAGCGTGCAAAGAATACTTCACATACTAGTTTAGGATTTTCCTAGAATGGCAAATATTATGCAAAGCAGATTGCTGAAGGTATTCCTGGAATAATGGTGACATCGATGAAATGGAATTCGGTTGGGCTAAATTTAGCTTTTACAATAAATAGAGAATTAAACCATTCTGAATTTTAATTAAATCCAAACAAACGGGGCAAATCAATTAGTTATAAAGAAAGGTCATCAATGCACGATGTATGACGGTGCAAAAATAAAAAGTTTTCTGTTTATTAAAATTGAAGTTGAAACATTGAGAAACACTTCACCACCGTGATTAAACTTATTACACATCGTGTATCTATAAATCAAGATGAAAGCAACACAATCAGACTAGTGAACAAAAACAACTACTACAGTGAAATGAGGTCAACAATTTCAATCATTTATACTGGAGATAAAAATGATTGTTTCACTATCGTATTGATCATTAATGGCCGAAATATGAACTCAAGTTTTAATCTCCCGATTTAGCATGTATTCATTAGTTATCAACTTTTCTGGGCACAAAGATTTACTCATCGGTGTGAACGCGCCCCGTCATTCAAATTAGTTTGTCTTGGTCTTTTCTCACAAATCAAAACAAGACCAAGAGCAAGTTTTAGACAAGAAGATGTACAAGCAGTTTGGACTTGGTCTTAAGTTCAAGCCCAAAATAGAACAGAAAAGCTACATCAGTTTTCGTCTTGATGTGTAAAATAGAACAAGAGCCGCATAGGTCTTGATATTTCTTGGTTTTACAAAGTAATACATTCAATATCTTCTTAAATGTTACGCAAGCAAGAATTTGATAAGTAAAATTCAGAAACCTTGTAAGATAGTCGAACTAAATTAGGCACATCTAATAATTTTTATTTAAAAATCAAGACAAGTTCTTGTAGAAATTAGGAAAAATCCCAATGCTCTTATTTAGGAAATCTAATGAAAGTTAATGAAGGATGAAACTACCGCAGGTAGTCCGTATTCCTCTTTAGTTTTAGTTCTTTTAAACTAGTGAGTGAAGGCCAAAACGCGACTGGTCTGTTGTGTGGCAAACTCTAACCAGTGTTGCTATTTAGCTTCCTTAAGAAAATTAATAGCGGATGAAGATTGAGTTTTTGGCAACGAAAGCGGTCTGTTGGAGGGCGTTTTAGGTTTCTTAAAAAAGGTAACGAAACTACAGCAAGTGGCCCGTTGGAGAAAGGAACCCGATCCACGTTTTTAATTAAATCTTTAAAAAAGTCAATAGAAAGTGAAATCACCGCAAGTGGCTCGTTGGAGGATGTAACTTGATTCGCGTTCCTGCCTGGTTCTCTTAAGAAAGTAAATGAATATCAAGTTCAATTTTCGACCACCAAAGGCGGCTGTTGGAAGGCAAAGCCTAACCTGTGTTCTTAAGATTCTTAATAAAAGTGAACGGACAGTAAAACCACCGCGGGTGGACCGTGTTCCTATTTAGTTCTTTCAAGAATAAAGGGTAGAGCCCGACTATGGGCAACCACAGCTAACCCTTTGAAGGACGGAACCTCACCCGCGGCTCATTAGAGGAAAGTCTGGCCCGTATTTCTAGTTAGCTCTCTTAAAGTGGTTATTAGAGGACAAAGCCCAATTCTGACATGCAGCCTAATGGGAAGACGATCCCTGTTTCCTATTTATTTCTTTTATGGGGACTAATGGAGAACAAAGCTTGACTTTGGGCTACCGGCATGTTGTATGGCAGAGCCCGACCGGTGTTGCTTTTTAGTTCTCTTAAGAAAGTTAATGGAGAGCAGTCTGATTTTGCCGGTGGCCTGTTGGGTAGCAAAACCCGATCCGTGTTTGTATTTAGGTTTCTTATAAAAGTTAATTGTGAGCGAAGTCACCAGAGATGTTTTATTGGAAGGCGAAGCCTGATCCGTATTCTTATTTGATTCTCTCAAGAAAGTTGATGAAAGGCAAACCCCAAAGTTAATGGAAGTGAAGCCACGGCAAGTAACCCGTTGGAGGAAGTAGCCTCATCCGTGTTCTTATTGAATTATCTCAAAACATGGTCGTCCGTTCCTATGGGCAAGGAGGGGAGCTTGCCCCCCCCTGGATTTTTTAATCGTATCTTGTTTCCTATTTCTACACGTACTTATATCATAAATTTCTTAGTTAGCCCCCCCCTCCCAAAAATCATCGAGCGGACGCCCATATCTCAAGAAGGCTAATGCAGGATAAAGTTCGATTCTAGGTTATCGCAGATGTCTTGCTGGAAGGCAGAACACAAACCATGTTCTTATATTTAGATCTCTTAAAAAAGTTATTGGAGGCTGAAGCCTTCGCAAGAGGCCCGTTAATGGGTTTGATCCTGTTCCGATTTGTCTCTCTTAAGACAGTTAATAAAAAGCTGCCCTTGCAATGCAGGGAAAGTTCCGACAAAGAGCAGGAAGGCAGTTTGTGCCATCCTGCCTGGAGTTGGCGCAAAATTATAAAACTTGGGCCTTATTTGGATCACCTACCTTATTATTAAGACCCTATTCATGTACACAAGCAAAATAGTAAATTATCGGTAATGAAATCTATCGGTGAATCAGAATAGTTAAATGCCAATATTTCGCTATTATATTCCTAGCGTTTTCAAGGCTTTGGACTTTGGAATATGTTAATGTATGTTAAACTTAGTTTTGAACAATGCAAAGGTTGATAAGAATGAAATCGAACAAAAGTGAAACAACAAGGAAGATTTTTGGTTTAATAAAGTAAACATGTGAAATGCAAATGTAAACAGGTCTAGGTCTTAAAAATGGAAAACAGTAAGAAATACAATATTTGGATCATAATCATGTTTAGGCTTTTCACAGTTTAGTTACGTGCAAAAAGTGCTAAAAGCCATAAAATATTTTTCTTTATATTGCAGGTTACAATACGAAGGAAGCAAAATGTAAACCAGGAAATTAGCAAGTATACAACAAACGGCAGTAATAATACAAGATCTTATTTTAAGAACCATAAAAGCCAAGTCAATAACTGCAAAATAGGTTATTGTTTGATAAAACGAAGGTTGTTATTTATTATTAAAAGCATATTCCTGTTAATTTTTATAGAAAACAATTTCCTAATCAAAGGACAGATATACACGGAAACGATTTTAACTGTGTACTATATCCATTAAAAAAATGAGAGTACAGCACAAGTAAAAACCCACATAGAACTATTTAAACAACCCAAGTATGTCCTACGAGGAAATAACAGTGCACTGACGCAAATGCAATAACAATGGTACAACCAGTCACGATCTTTAATTAGTTCAAAACGTAATTCTTGCTCTTGCTATGATTACCAACCTTGATTAGAGTTTGCTATGTTTTGAAACAACGAAATAATTTAATCGGATTTACACGTAGATGGAAAGCAAATAATAAATAAAAACATGCGGTCAAGTGTAAACTTGGCAAATTGGATAATAATATTTTAGCAATAAGTAGTCGTCCTCAAATCGTTAAAAATGCTGGACGATTAAAAACTTTTCCTGTTGCTTTTATATTTAAACTGAAACTTGTTTTACCATAACAACTTGTAAATATATCCTAATAATGCCTACACAAATTCACCAGACAACTACCACATGATTTCTTCTAAAATTACATGCTGGAATATTTATTTATTAAAAGCTTTATTCTCTCTGGTCACTTGATCGTTTCGTGTTCAAAAGGAAAAATATCAAGTTTTTATTAAAGTTTTTACTTTTAAGAGATTACAATAATTAACGTTTTATTTTAAGTGAATGTAAATGAATTCTAATGACATACAACACATAAAATATCAAATAATTATTCACATGGAAATAATGATGTTATAAAGTGAGAAGAGTTAAATTAAACAATTTTATTGCATAATACATAATAGTAATTTTCAAATTTGCGAAGGATAATTAAAACATCCACCTTGACGATCATTTTATACTTGTATGGAACACGGTGATAACCATCATGGTTTTTTCTATTTGGGAAAATTCTTCATTTTAAGATCAAGATTTGATGCGACTTTGGGATTCCAATTTTGCAACACACTGTATATTAATTTTATGGCTTAACGTCTAGTCCTATGAAGTAAAGCAACCCAAAAAACTGTTTCTATAACTTTGTTAGCCAAAGTTAACGAACTGTAAAAGCGCAAAATTCTTTGGTGACACCTCAAAAAATTCTCGACAAAGATTAAAACATGTTTTATAATTAAAACAAAAAATAAATACGCTGTGTTTTGTTTTTAAAGTACCACGACAAAAAAATTAATGAAATTTATTCTATCACGTCAAGCGAAAAGAATATAAAAATTCGCGAATTACATAGTCACCCAAATTCAAACTAATTACATTTTGGCGAGTTTCTCTGTCAGAAAAAAAACGGCGTTCTCAATTACAGGCTTTGTGGTCCTATTATTAAATTAGCCGCGTTACTTTTTTTCTTTCAGGTACACAAAACCATAATATTCAATTTTCCCTAACTTGCATGTATTATCCCTATATAATAATTGTTTACTGTTGTACTTTAGTGATGCAATTTTTATGAGGAATTCCGAGTGAATTGTAACCGATCTGTTGATAAAAATGATTAAATTGGTAGATATGGGGAGGTCGTGCCTGAATGACGCATAGAACAACCACAATACACAAAGAGTAAATTGCGTGTATGTTATACATGTGTAGTAAGCAGAGTAACATTTAGGGGGTATTCTGCCCTTTTTTCCTTAGTAGATAGTAATGAGTTCCTCTATTATTTATTGAATTCTGTCTGGCTTTTTAACTTTTTAGGAAGGCCTAATGACCGTTTTGTTAAGATAAATTTACTAAAGGGCAACAACACTAAATAATCCTGTCCAATTTAGTTCAATTTCAAATGCTGCAGAAACAAGCTAAAATAAAAGGAAGACAAAACAATAAATAGCTTTTAAATTAAAAAATATTTAAAAACGAACATTTATTCCTTTCATTAACGATTAACGTTTGAGAGTAAAATTAACAAAAACTTGATTTCGTATTCATTATGGCACAACACACCTGTCGACCGGTTTAGATTTAGATGACCTCCATCATCAGAAGACGACTGTGCTTAAGTAAATATGAAACTTAACGTTTTAGTTTCGTGTAATTTACGCAACGTAACCTTTATGTTTATTAATGGAATGTTTATTTCTAAATAGATATTCGTGATCTTTTTTCCTAATTCCTTTTTTCATTAAATGTTCATGATTTCATGGCAGCTAAATGGTAAATGTTTGCAAGTAATTTATAATTCCTTGTTGTCTTCCTTACAAAACAACCTAGGCTAAAACTAAACGATTGTTAAATTTTGTGCCCTTTAGTAAGCTCTTAGTATCTGTCATTACCCTACTGTGTGATTTAACTTTACGAGTTCATCAAGAACATATACTGAGAAATCAAGAGGTTTTTTGTGTCAGTTTTTGATATCAGGTAAGGTTTCCGAAACTGTGGAGCTGTAAGAGAATTTTCCTAGTTTATGGTCATGGTAGCGTAAGCAACCATCAAATGTTATAGAAATGGAAATAGTATTGAAACTTCACGTAAACATAACAAGGTGAGATTGAGCACGTATGGGCAATTGATGCAAAAAGCAACTTTGGGCATATAAAAAAGGAAATAAAATAATAAAAATTGAAGACGTTGCTGCAAGAACGAGGTAAGTCTGGTCGACACGATTTTGAGTAATTTAAGAAAAACGTTTTAGTGGCTCAAGACTTATTCCGAAAATCGTTTTAAACAATTACAAAACTTATCAGGCTTGTAGAATAATATACATAATCGATTCTAAAATCAAAATGTGGGAATATGTCAGATTTTGGCATTTTCAGTTCGAACTTACCTCGTTCTTGCACCATAGTTATCAAAAATTAGCGAAAATGTTAGAAAAACAACAAATTCAATGCAAAAGAAGTAATTTATTTGTATTGGAAGTCCGGATGAAAGTGTCTCAAATTTATTATTGAATAAAAAGAGAACAGCAAATGCTACAAACTTGATATTTGAGAATATTTATAAGTAATCTCCATTCTGTTCGATGACACGTTCTCATCGGTCCGACATCATGCTTACGCCATGAAAAAGCCCCTCAGCCATACCCTCTTCGCAACCACGAGTAATTGAAGCGCGTAATTCTTCAACGCTAACGTGTCGGATACCTCCCAACCTACGCTTCAATGGACCACCAAAACAATTGAACCCACGTGTCCACATCGTTTTCAAAGAGCCATTTCGTAACGACATCAGCCACATGTGGACGAGCATTGTCGTGAACAATCATGGCATGTCGGTAATCGCGTGCGATCATCCAGTTCGGAACATTGGCTTCCAGGAAGTCCCTATACACTTCTTTGGTGCAAGATTGATCTTCTTCCAGGAGCTGCCAGAAAGCAATGCCTTCGAAATCCATGGCCATGATGAGCATTCGCTTGGGGTCGTGTATGGCCTGAGCGACGACTTCGGGCGGCTGCTCACCTGCTTGTACCCAAGCACGCGTTCGGTCCTGTTTGGGCTGGGTGTACAGACTGACCCAAGACTCGTCAATAGCCAATGTGCATTTGATAAGTCTTGAATTATGACGATGGCGAAGAACACTTGCACGACAACTTGCGCATTTTCAATTTTTCGGTTATAATTTCGTGCACGATGGTCTTGGGCAGGTCAAGTCGGCGTGCAATTTCTCTCACACTCTACACTTTTGATTCCTTGAAGAGCTCTTTGACTTGATCAATCTTGATGTCTTTTTGAGGGTCAACATGATGTGCACCGCCACGATCTTCTTCGACGTCATATCGTCCTTCGTTGATTTTTTGCACCCATCTTTCTATGGTTCTTATATGGAACTCACGTTCATTTAATGCCTTCTTTAAGTCGCAATAGATTTCTGCCGCTGTCTTGCCAGCCAGAACGGAAATCTTGATGTAATGACATTGATGAATGTCACTCACTGAAATTTGCATTTGCTGGCGATCCATTTCACAACCAAAATAATTCAAACTTAGATAATTGATTAATTAATGTTCAAAAAATTAGCACACAGATTTTTGTTTGTTTATGTCAAACACTTTAAGTTTTACACCGGTAGATAGAGCCGACATTTTCATCCGGACTTCCTTAGTTTTTTTTGCTACATTAGAAAAGAAAATAAAGTAATGCTCTGATAAAGAAGCAAACTTAAAAATGATCTAAACACAATAATCAAAAGCTCAATCTTCAGATCCACTGTTATCATCCGTCATATCCGTTTCGCCTTTGTCATTCTGTGAGTTATTTTTTAAGCTTCGATAGTAAGGCATACAATCCTCTGATACATATTTACTAGCTAAAGTCATTACATTATCATATTTAAGCTTTTGCAGTGCAAACTGACGCGTGCCTGTGTCGAATATCAAAACTAGAAAACATTAGAAAACTAGTCGATTGACTACATTGAACTTCTACACATCCAGATTCATAGAGAAACAATCTCTGTTTGGAAATGGCAAATTTTTGTTTGTTTTTGTCAGATACCACTTTCTTAGATTGCGAAGCGAAAACATCAACATAGTTGAGTATCATTTCTTGAGTTGCAACAGTGATTACACAACTTTTTGAAGACTTCTTTAGATGATTCACATATTCCTGCGGAGTAAAGATACGTTCAACCTTACGCATATATTTTTCAGTTCTTCCAAATGAGCGATCGCAACGGAGAAAACTATGCCCCGGTTCTGTAAATCTGTGAATAATCTTTTTAAATTTACCATTTTGTACCAGAAGCTGCACCACAGCGTGATTTTTATTTTGTGCAGCACAGTTATCGGAAAAAATGTACAAGGTATTTACAGTTTTAACTAATACGTTGCTGATATAATGCATTAGTAAGCTGGTTGTTTCATTTGGTGGGTTTTTCTCTGTCGCTTCATCGTACACATAATAATGTGAAACATTTGACTTTGCTGAATAGATGCAAAAATTAAACATCCAAAGTTGACGTAAGTAAAATGCATCATCAGAAGGAACCTTCGGTAATGGCACATATTGTTGGAAGTCAACATACAGCGTATCTACAGTTGGATCATTTTTGGCTAACTCCTTTTTTTTTCGGTAAGACTGCTAAAGAAAGTTTGTGCTTTGCTTTTGATGAAATCGTAGTTCTTTTCTATTGATTTGAGATTCTCTTCAGTAATAGTGAACTTCTTTCTATTTTCAAGCATATCATATTTTTGACATGCGTCCGATTTTGGACGTCCAAAACGATAGTTTGGAAAATTCGACTTGAAATTGCAGAAAAAGAAATCGTATGTAACTTTTGGTTTGAAATCTGATGTTTTTTCACGATTTTGTTCTATCGGTATGTGCATATTAGGTTCAAACTTTGCCAGGTATAACTCGTAACTTTTTTATATTTAGTTCAGATGAAAGGTAATACAGACCTAAATCTTTACTTCTACCATAATGCGATTTTCTTCTTGGGAACTCTTTTATATGCTTATTGATGTTTTCTGTTACTTCTAAGGGTATAGCATAGATTTATTCTTGTGCTTGCCTCTCATATCCTGTGGAGCAGTAATCGTCGAAGGTTTTGAGAGGTCTATCTATCTATCTACAAAATAATAAATTTTATTTGTTGCAGATTTTCTAGCTCGACTTCCGTTACATACACGAGATCTAACAGAGATTATTGTGGTAATAAGGCCTGCTATGTAGTTGCCTTGAGTGCTTTTTACGCCTAAATTGTTGAATCGTTTTAAAAGCGCCTGTCGCTTTTCTGGTCCGATTCCTTCAGAACATTTCTTCCTGCACGTACAATCCGGTCCGGTCTTTCTAGCAGGAACAACTTTATCAGCTGTGTTAATATGCTCTTCTCCAGATGCTAGCTTCCTTTTTCTTATATTTCTTTTCCACAACTCTGGGTTTCGTTTCCTTTTCCGTTTACACGGCACTACACTTTCATTTTTAACAATGTTTTGTTTATAGTTCGGCCTACGTGTTGTATAATTTTTATTTTCTGAATCACTGTAATCAGATTATACACACAGCACCCAAAACATTGCCCTATTTTTGAGGTTATGTTACACACGCTTTACTATTCCGTTTCACCACATCTGTTTGGTGCAAGAATGAGGTAAGGAAGGACTTGCCTCTTTCTTGCGCCAAACAGCGATGGTGTTAAGTCCACAAATGTAAGTTATACAACCCAATAGTCATCTAAAATACATCGTTCTTGCACCAATCGATCAGGCTTTTCAAATTTACCGCAATGGTATTAATGAGTCATTTCGAACTAAAAGTGGACTTGCCTCGTTCTTGCAGCAACGTCTCAATTGTAAAATTTCGCGACATTGAACAGAGCCAAAAACAACCAAGAAGAACCTTTCCGAAGTAATACTTGCAGCTTTGATGGGGAAAACCAGAAATGTTATTAATTGAGGACAATTCGGTTAATGAGAAAAGAATTCCTGTGTTATGTCAAAAAAATAAGTCAACAAAAGTTCGACCGATGTCAAAAACAGAATTGAACCTCTTTCGACCTGCTGAACTTAAGTTACAAAAGTGTTAACTTAGGCGCCAGAACCTAATAGATGATTTACAATCTCTTAACAAAGAATACGAAGATTGTTTTCAGTAAAATAATTTAAGGTAAGACAATTTTGACAAAAGATACTGAATCGTGAACTTCTTTCGTTTTTTTTTTCTAATTAAACAAAGAAGGAAAACGTTAAAATATTTACAATATTGGGAAAGCACTTTTTTGAGAAATATTGGTCATAAATTGAATGACATTCATTACACCACATGAATATTCCGAATAAATTATTTTTAAAATTTTTTTAACAGAAAAAGATTATTAAATATACAAAAAGTACTTTTTTTTAATGAATCACTTAAATTCGTTTAAAAAAAGAGGAGAAATTCAACATCACGTTACTAATATAAATTCCAAATTCGTGGCTACTACAAATGCCCTGTTGCAAGTAGAATATTAATCCACATGTGTATGTACTTTTTATTCAAAACCACTGTCCTGAAAATAATCCTTCATGAAGAATGCATACTAAGTTTTCTAACAAAAAAAGATAAAGGTCCAACTTTCCCAACACCAACAACAACATGAATTCTTTATGACGATACAATGAAAGAGGATCAGATGTGGCAAAACTTGTGAAAATTGCTCAGCATAATGTGAAAACTCCTGAATAAATTTACGCGGATGTGTTTATTTTGAGTTTATTTAAAAATATTTTTTTTATGTCAGAAGGTGAAAATAGCAATATTTTGAAAATTAATAGCTCTTTCAAAACGCGAATAAAAACATGGAATTTGCATTTACGGTATTTGAGAACAAGGGTTATGCCGCCGCTTAATGAATAATGGATAATTATCCACTAAAGTTAAAAGCAGGCAAAAATAAAAATCCTGTATGTTCATCAACAACAATCAACAGATACGAAAGAATCCCCACAATCTACCTGAAAAAGATACATTACAAAAACAAACACGTACATAGTAACATAAGCCGAAATATCCAAGACGTGTATTCAAGTAACCAGATAATTCCTCGACATTTAATTTACCTGATGTATGACGAGAATACAAGCCTATACAACTAGAATATAAAAATACAATCCGTAATATATCACAGAACATTGCTTCTTTGGTCAATGAACCAGAAAACGTAACTTTATACTGGAACAGAATTCTACAAGAAGTAAGGCTACAGTTTATCTGCTTGCTTAGCATCGAATTACATTTACGGTCTACTAATAGCGATATTAAAGAACCGGAACCACAACAAAGACAATGAGTAGTTCAAGTGTGGTGACCAGGCCAATTGCTCTTCACGGTTTTTGTTGGAACTAATAGGATTAACATTTTTTTGTCTGAGATTCTTACCTATCAACAATTTACAACATCAGCTTGTTCTCATTATCTGGCGATTAATAAAAAATTGTTCTATTAAAGATTTGAATGTCAGGAAGTGAAATATAGTCAACATTGGAAATTCTTTAAATTAATTTCAACATCTTGTTTTATTGGAATTTGAACTAGTTAGTATGATGATCTAAAAGACGAGAATGGTCGATTATTCCTTACAAGTTAACCAACTCTGGCGTCTCTTAATCGAAGTACATACCATACATAATTAATTATTTCTACATCAATAGTCATTAGTGAAAATCAATGGGTCCTATAAAAAATTAATAGGGGCAGTTCTTAATATGGAGAAATAGATTTTTTAAAATTATTATTGATTAAAGGTTATTAAAATTGCTAATAATCTTTACCCTTAAATGATTGCATCTGAAGCGAATGGAACCACAGGAGAAATACTCACCTGAAACAAAGATAAAAAAAAGTATTAATAATCTGATGCTTGGAATAATATTCAAATTTTTGTTCAGGTAACACCAACCAATAGACTCACCTACATGCTCTTTTTATATTAATTAATGGCAACAGGTTTTTCTTAGAAAGATGATGCAAACAAACCACAAGATTTACATTTCTAACGTGGACAGCACTAAATTTTAACTGTAAATTATCTACCTACAAATCATTTTTTCAATAGTTTCTGGAATACAAGTTTGTATTTTTTTCCTATTATCTAAAAATAGTCTTTCTAATTAACCTTTTTTAAGATTAACAAGAAAACAATTATGAACCACAGATGCGAGAATTCTCACAATTATTTTAGATGGAAAACCTAAAAGTAGAGTTTTATACTGTTTTAGTGCACGCTTAAGACCTTATTATCAATGCAACATGTAACCGTAAAATTTTTCTTGTAATAACCACGACAATTAGTATCGTTTGGATTTCAATACTTGTAGGGTGGTGGTAAGAAGATGGACAGACTATAGAACCATATACTAATAATACTTTTTACTCTGGAAGGTGTGTGTTGTATCATTCTAAATTTGGAACTTACGTAATCTGTCTATACGTTCTTGATAAAGTAAAGCTTTTAAGAAAAATAGAATCTTATTGTATTTGATTCGATGTTCTCTTTTGCTGGTATTGTTTTTCCCACTGAGCAAGAAATACCAACATGTACAAAGATGATCAGCTCTTTTAATTTCCAATCCCCGAAAGTTGATAGATAATATTGCAATTTTTAGATCACAACGCAAGTGGCAAAATCCGAAAATGTCCAAATATCACGAATTTTTGATAAAAATGCGATTTTTGACAAATTTCTTCTTGGGCAGTGCATTTGATTTTCTTGTAGTTGGTAAAATTCGATTCGTAACCCTTTGTGTATACAAACACATCTAACGTAAAAAAAACTTAAAATGGGCCAAATAGCAATCTTGCAAAAAACAGGCGGAAGAAGTCTTCAAAGCATGTATTGCTTTTTTGATCTGAAGAAATGTCAAGGTATGGTTTTGAATTGGGTGAAAATTAGTGGCGATGAACTGTGGTAGATTACTTTATCTTCTTCTGTTATCCATACTATAGATTTCCATTAGCAACGGAAATGCGTGTCAAAATGCTAACAAAAGAATCAGTCATAGCGTGAATGAATCTACATTTCAGATTACCAGACTTAATTCGAAGACACTAGACAATATAAATTAAAAGCTTGCGTTCCACAATCATTGAACCCATCGTCTGATAAAGATAGCAAAGGTTACTGAATATTCACCAAAGCTTCCGATACCTAGTTGAAATCGGTACACCAAGAAGATATTTGAAAGCTTATGGACTAGTCTTGCTTGCATTACATTTTGCTTTACAAAGATTTCCCAAAAACGTAACGTCATACATAACACTGACATACCGAAATTTAGAAACTTGAAATATTAAAAAGATCCAATTTAGGCAAGTACTTGTTGATGGATATTATCCAAAATTAAAGTATGTAAGGATTGGACACGAAAATTCTGCACGTATTTTGCTTGTAAATTAACGTGAGAATAAAGTTTGGTATTGTAAGTGTGCTATGATTCATTTTGTTTGTCACTGCAAGTATTGCACAACGTTTGGCAAGTCTCAGTCATGGTTTTGAACAGAGAAGACGTGCGTAAAGATATTTTTGGAATATATTCGGAAAACGATTGTTTGTCATATTCCTGAATCGCACAACAGGCTAATTGCTCGAGATGGACAGTTAAACGCTCTATAGAAAAAATGCGAGAAGGTTTTTCGGTGAAAGACAAACTGCGGAGTGGTAGACCGAAAGGTCCAAGAGACGTAAATTTGGAAAAGAACATAGTGAAGTACATTGAGAAGCACAGAACAGCATCACTTCGTGATGTGGCTAGAAAGTTTGGTGTAAGTCATTCTTTCATAAATAAAATAAAGAAAAGGAATAATACAAAGACATTTAAGAAATAAAAATGTGCGAAGTGGTCGGAGAAACAACACCAACAAGCGATACGAAGAGCAAGAAAATTATACAAAAAGATGTGTGGCGAAGATGCGTATACTGTGATGGACGATGAATCGTACTTCAAATATGATTTCAGCACACTTCCTGGGACGCAATATTACAGCGTGAAAAATAAAAAAGGTGTTCCTGAAAATGAGAGACATATTTATAGAAAAATTTGGTAAGAAAGCCTTAGCTTGGCAAGGATATGTCAATGTGGACGGAAGGGCAGTCCTTTTTCCACAGAAGGAACAATGAATACCACTGTTACCTCGAGGAGTGCCTGGAAAATCAATTATTGCCATTCATTCGAAGCCGCAGAACAAACACTATTTTCTGGCCAGATTTGGCGACATCGCATTATGCCAAGGCAACCTTAGACTGGATGAAAGCAGAGAACATCAACTTTGTCGAAAAATCGATGAATCCTCTCAATGTTCGCCAGCTCAGACCCATCGAACGGTATTGGGCTCTTGTTAAGACTATTTTGCGAAAAAAAAGGGATGACACTAAAAAATTTCCGTCGTTTATGGACGTCGGCGAGCCAAAAAGTGCTAAATCACGTTGTGCAAAACCTAATGTTTCCCGTAAAACAAAAGCTGCGAGAATTCAATCGTCAACCTCTCAGTGAAACAAATTAATGTCTTATTGTAAATTTCTAGATCAGTTACTGTAACAAGTAAAAATAAAGTGTAAGGAATTTGTTTTTATTCTTAATCAGTTGCATTTGAACTCCGTGCAGAACTTTCGTGTCCAGTCCTTATGTAGAAGTTTGTTTGAAACTTAGGAAGCGCAAAACACTTGACATAAGACGGGATGGTCAAAATGGAGGTTTCTTAACTCTTCGAGAGGAAAAGCAAAAAAATGAAAAGCTTCAAAATCGTAATGGTAATGACAAAAAGGCAAAATTGATCTCAATTAGGTTCCGGATCATTGGTAGTAATGAGGCGAAATTAAACTTGGATAACCTTAATGATTACCAACACTACTGAAATTGCTTTCTCGAACAGTCATAGTTCTTCTAAAAGCGTGAGATCAGCAATTTCATCTCGTGCAACACTGAATTGTAACATGGAAGGGACTGCTTAGTCATTTTACATGAAAAGCAAAAATTGGGAAATTCTCCAGAGTTAACTTAAAGAGAACAACTGGGATTAGTAAACAAATTCCTATTTTGCGACCAAGATGAGATGATTTTTCAAGTTTCAAAAGTTTGAAAACTAATAGAACGGAAAATGTGTCTAGTGTGAGCAAGCAATGTCAAAAACAATTATACGATTGTTTTAACAGATCCAAATGCTTCGAGTGAATCAAGATTGCAGAAACAGAATGTTGAAGAAAATCATAGAAGTTTCCTTAGTTGTTATTGGACATTTTCTGAAATCGCTTTGCTTCTATCAGTAGCAGTTTGCTGATGTAGTCTTATAGTTCTTAATTAAAGTACTTATAGTCTAAGTGTTTTGGTTTGCTCTGTTTATCTGCAGCCGATGGTAGAACACTCATTAGATTTCTTCTGTCGAAAATACAGCTTGATTCATGAATAGGTTTTCTGGTAGTCTTTGAGCAAATCCGTGTTACCCTATTGTGGTCACCACCAATTCTACTACAATTCTTGTTTTGAAAATCTAAAATGGCATATTTCTAAATCTGGTTAGGTTAGATTATATCAAAACTTTTGCTGATGCTAAGGACCCTCACCAATCGCATATCCCAAGTTGTTTTTAGTGTAGAGCTTTCTTTCTAAATCATTGTTGCAATTTATTTTCCTTAATTGGCCTTGCAAGTGGAGTTTACTATCACATCAAAATAAGACATCTAAAAAACCGCAAGTAAGGTACAATTTAAATTTTATAAAACGACATCTAGAACCTTCAACTGCGTTTTTCCGTTCCTGTTATAATTCTTCTTTTGAGATTCTGATCGTTTATGTAACTGAAACAAAGGTCTGACGGAAATATAAAAAAAATGTAAAACGAAGTATTTAGTAAAAACCTTTCAAAATATTTTCCAATGGGAAAGTTAAACCAAACTCCAAAAAGTTAATAAATCTACTAATCGGACCTGTTGTACTTCCTTTTAATCTCAACTGGACATATCTAAGTAGTCCATAAGATGCAAAAACTACCCTTACTTCCTTTTACAAGATAAAAACCGAAAACAAGCTTAGTTACTTCCTGCGTTTTTATTTCAGATACGAATTCCATTATCGAGCGAGAAGACGTGTTAAATAACCGAGATAGAAATTGGATAACTGAAAAAACGTGTTGAACAAGACTATTTATTTCTTAAAAGCAAGACAACAATCATAAGATAAATTAACATGAAGATATACTTTAACAACGTGAGAAAAGGAAGTTAATTAATACTGCTTGGTGTAATGTCCATATTGAAACAATGACACAATGCACCTGATAATAGCGTTATTACGAAGTATATGTAAGGAAAATGTGAGGAAATAAAATGACAGTTAACCTTGAGCTGTGGGTTAGAAAATAAAAATGTTGGAAAATACGCTTTGGAGGTTAAAATAAGATCATCATTTTAATAAATATCATTGATTGCCTTAAATATAACGGTACAAATCAATTGTATTCAATTTAGATCAATTAGCGGGTAACCTATATCTCTAAAATCTACAGTCTCAATTATATAATTAATTTAGTGTTTCAAAATAATAGAAGAAACAATATCAGCATCTTTTAAATTTTTTTCTATGGTATAAATAAAAAAAAAGACAACGAATTCCTACATTCTTATTGAAAATTCCCATACAATCTTAAGCCAACCCTGGTAAAATATTTTCCATCCTAAATAATCCAACTCGAGACCTCCATAGGTAATATAGATAATTTACAGTATAAATCTTGATAATTTTGTATTGCAGCCTATAATATCATAAATTGCAATTAACTTGAGATCCCTAGAGTATCAATATAACTAACGATATCAGATAAAACACATTTCCAATTTATTACCAATAAATATGTACTATCCAATACCGACATGATTGTGGAAAAAAATATGGAAAATCTGTGTGAAATTATATCAAAAATTTTCTGTATTAAATTGACCATAATTTCACTACCAAACTTTTCAGGACTCAGTCCTGCAGAAAATTTCAAATGGATGACTCGAGTCGAGAAGTTGGTGGAGCGAAAATATAACAGGAGGTAAAAATGTTTGCAGGTCGCGTCACTCGTCAGGTATGCCAGACTATAAAGTAAACCAAATTACCATCAGTTCAGACATGTTCTAAGGTTGCAAACAAAAGCAAGTCTGACGTGTTTCTAAACACATATGTTGTGCGTTGAAAGCTGCATCTCGAGCATGTAGGTTTACGATATAAGTTCCTTAAACTTTACATGATGCAGTCACGAACTACATTCATAGTATAATATGCAGCGGTAACGTGCAGGGCAGCATTTTCTGACACGTACACGAGTGAAGTGTATACTACCTTATATTAAATAACACCGAGCTTATTTATAAGAATAATAATGGTAATTTCCGTTCAGGGGAAAATAGCACGCGAAACGTCTTTAACCCCAGTTCTAACCTATTGAACGTATTCCAGCAGCGTATTAAAATATTAAAAGGCATAAACTTTACCTAAGATTGTTGAATATGTCTTTAAAATGCAAATTAAAGCTTGGGGCGACTTACGTAATATTTAAACTATGTGTGAACGGTAAGAATGAATGCAGCATAGGTCATGCATGGACTTTCAATGAAGTCGTTTTATGCTTTCTGAAGTAAAATCAACTACAAAGTTTGTATTTTTATTATTTTTATGTCAACATACAAGACTGAAGCACAAAGGAATTCCTGTGGAAAGTGCAGTCATTTTTTTAAACTTTAAACTGAAAAATGCAGTGTTTATAGATTGCCCAGAATAACTTACAGACTGGACAAAGGGAAATTACAAACAGTAAACTAATTTGTCTTTGGGGAACAGTTATGAATTTCCAGCATATGCACAATGGCGTCTCTATCAACACACATACTGTGATATAAGCAAAAGGATCTGCAAATGTGGAAAATGCAACGAATACATGTATATATGTACAACGACATGTGGTAAATGTTATTCATACGATATACTATATTTAGTATATCTCTAATTAAAAATAAACATTCGTAACATAACTAGCTCGACAGCTGTAAGAATGAAAGGCTCGAAAAAAATAAATTTTGCTATTTCTATCATATCTATGAAAAGAATTCTAAATTCTTCAACCAAATTACTTAAAAAGGAAAAATCTAAGTCTTTGACATTATTTTTCGCGGTATCATTTAGGCAAACATTAACTCAACTGAAATTACTTAAGATCTTTTTCCTAAATGTTTTGTCTAAATCAGATACGGAAACTTGGTCCAAACTGGGGCCAAATTGGCTTGCATAACGACAAAACACATTCCCATATTGTACAGTTTTGTTCTAAAGTTAGTTTTTGAATTTATACGAGCCGATTTATTTGCCCACCGCTGCTGGTCCAAATCTTTCACTTTTTTCTCCCATTAGCTGAAAAATGTCAGTGAAAGAGTTCTGCAATATATTAACCTTCTTGTAACCAATTTGGACTTAAATTTATATTGTCTCCTACGGATGGCAATTTTATTCACTAAAAGGAAACTACAATTGCAACAATAAAAGATGTTAAGAAAAAGGAAATCAGAAATTTAGAGTTTCCATTGGAAGGAGATAAATTCGGAATAGAAAAAAATTATAACAAAAAATAAAAGTACAACAGAATAGTAAAATGATCCAAAACTTATTCATTAAGAAAATATCTTGGCAAAGTAGATAAATATCGCGATACCAAAGACTTCCAATGCCAAAAAAAAAGTCAAGATAACAGTAACTGAAGTATTTGAGAAACATCTTGATAAATAGAAAAAACTGGAATGGAAAGATCTTTCGAGAATACACGAACAACATGTTGCCAAAAAAAGCGGAAGAATGACAATCTATAAGGATCATGTGCTGGCAAATATATAAAGAATCTTTATCCGTTTTCCAAATGCGTAGCATCCTCGCTTCTTTAGTAATGAAATCTTTGAAGTTGCAAAACAAAGTAGTAACTAAATCAATAATGCTACATCTTGTACAGCTAGTGTGGAAACAAAAGCAATAATAATTAAAAAAGATTTAACAATGGAAGCCGCATTATCTGCAAAATGATGGTGGTCACGATTTGATATTTAGGCCATATCAGCTAGTAGGTAATACCAACTCGCTAAAAAACAAAGATCTATTAGATTCAATGTTGGATTACACTAGGAATTACATAGATGAAATGATTGACACAATGAATTGATGAAATGATCTGATAATGTTGTCAAAAATAGTCAAAAAGGTTATTAGGGTAGCTAGATGTACAGGATAAAATATTTCCATATTACAAATTGACATTTGTATAAAAATCCTTGCAACCACTATGGTTGGCAAAAACAGAACCATTGAGGGCTTAAAGCTGAAAGATTGACCGAAATGTAGATTCGAATATCAATAGATTTCCGGTTGTTACTAAAGGATTATTCCATCCAGACGGAACCTGATGGAATTATTCACAGGAAAAACCTAGAAGAAAAACTGATAGAAGGTCAAGGCGGGCCAAAAATTTTGCATAGTCCAAAAAAAAAGGAAAAAGGAAATTGAGCAACTGAGCCAAGTCAAAAGAAAGAAGAACAACAAACAACAAACGTAATCTCCATATTCTAAAGGAATAAAAAAGCACATGGAAAACGAAAAAATGAAGAAAGACAAATTAAGAAATACTAAAAGTAAGGCGAATTGCAGATAGAATCTAAGGAAAAATAAAATCTAGAAAAAAAGTATAGGTAGAGAGATATATACTAGTTGTGGCCAGAAGAGGCTAAAAATGTTAAAAGCATTACTCAATAGTGTCGTAGCATTATACTGACCCGAATTTAGGAACTTCGGGGTGGCTTCTGTATGCGGTTCCCCAAATTAAAATTAATAACCAGAATGAGCTATCTATAACGTGCTCTGCACTATGTAATACTCAACAACTCCAAAAAATTCATATTCCTCTAGATCCCCATTAGCGACATGGTTGGGATTAATAAAGTTTCATCTAAGTTGTCTTTTATGTTTTTACATTTTTCTCTTTTGGAACGTGCACAAACTTAACCTTTTAAATGAGAAAAGTCAATCCCATAGCAATCATTGCAAATATCTTATTTGCAATGTTGTAATAAAAAGGAAAAAAAAATCAAATTATACAAAAATAACAATTGAGTGTAATGTCAAATTAATTATTTCAAATTAATTCTCAAGGCTATATTAATTGCAATTATTATAAATACATGAAATATATCTTACATGATAAAGATAGAGAAAAAACACATAACGAGCAGTTTTTAAGCTAAACACTGAAAATCATTATACTAGCATACTGCAATCGCAAGCAGACAAAGTCCTTTTTACATTCAGTAAGTCTTTTTCATCAAGACTCAGCGAAAATTTAAAATAAGAGATAAGCAAAATCTATACAGAAGACTTATTATTTCAAATGAACTATTTAATAACAAAAAGATTTTCGGAAAACTTTTCTAAAATTGTTACGAGTAGAAAAAGTTGCACTTGATAGGTATGTAGGGCATCTATTTTTAAAACGGTTGCTTTAGATATGTCATTATAAAGGTCAAATGCAATTCAAAAAATTTCCAAAGGTTAAAGTATACAATAAAAACCACAACTTTGAAGTTAACGACAGTAATAATTTTTTCACGGTATCTTTTGTAGTATCCGTTCTATTTATTGAAGAAATGTTTAAAAAAAATTAATAAACAATTATTTTACATAGCAACAATAAATTTAACATTTAAGAAACGTTTTCAACTGACATTAGCGAAACATGATATCATAATATTCATTATCATGTAAGCCAAGGCCTGGTTAAGTTCAAATTATGCACACATACACTTACATTATGTCATGGGCTGACGCTAAAACGATATATTAGTTAACACGAAACATGGTCAAGGAAAAAATGGCCATTTTAAATTAATTACTCGAAACATATTTTTATTGCATAAATAAATTCCCTCCTCCTACAAAGAAATTGCGCATAGTAAGATATTTCGTAAATCTCTTTTGTTCTGTTTATTTTTTTAATGTCGTATGCATTTTATAAGTGCAATTGAAGTCTGCGCTTGCACAACCATTTTAATAAAATCGCAATTTACGCTTCTCGTGCATATCGGGGTAATTGTATTCCCCAGGCCAAGCGCTTGTCTTGTTATTTCCACTTGCTACAGGTTTTTACGTTAAAACAGAAAGCAAAATTTATTTACTTCCGTCCTTTTATGAGAATATAAATCGGATTATTTGAAATACAAAATAGCTTTAAAAAATTCATATGAGAACTTTTCACGTAAACGTCATCTTTAAAAGTGTTTCAATTGATGGTGATATGCAAAAAATATGAATCCCCGTATCTCAATCTTGTACGTCAATCTTCTTGTCACTTCATCGCGATAAAAACGATAACGTGAAAAAACGTTGCAATATTCAAAACCTACTAATTTAACAAACAGTAGTAGTGGTAATTCTAATATTCAAATCTGTAATTAAAGTGGACGTGTACGATTACATTAACAAGGTAATTTTGAGTTAAGTGGAATGCAGGGCACGCCTTCTGAAACAACGATTTCTAACCAAAATACCATATAAACCGTAGCTTAAGTTATGTAATAACCAAGCCACAAATTTGTTTCCAACTACCTGTTAAAACACTTACAGTGGGCGGAGGAAAAAAAACGCCGAAAGTTAAGGTTGGGTAGAACTTGAAATTTAGCATATTACAACAACTTGAAATGTTTTTGCCCTAGTTTGTTATCAAAAACATGAAATTTATGTTGAATTTTCCCCAAAATAAAATCCACTAATTACAACAAAAAGAAATTTCTTCGAAAATATAAAATATTTTAAGGGTTTCACCTTATTGGGTTCTGGAAGAAGTTTTATACTAAATGAAGAGCAATTCCAAGGGTGTTATTAGAAATCCGAAGTGATATGAGACCGTTCAAGAAAATTAAGTGGCAATTCCAAAGAATGGTAAGCTTAAGCAATTTTACCGTAGCAACTTCATAGTAGTAATTTAGAATACAATTTCATTAACTTAGTTGAAAAATATTTCTAAAGTACAAATATAGTAAAAATCTGATGACTCGGACCATTACGAATAGTATCAAACCAACAAGCATAGTGTGTAAAAAAACGAAAAAGAGTCTATCAAATAAAATCAAGATGTATTGCGCTTAAAATTGTTATAATATAGACATTTTGATAAGTTTTTGCGCCTGCATGGAAAAGACAGAAATGCAAGATACCTAGAAATAGTTAGAAATTAGAAGAAATCTACATTAAAAGTGTACTGGCTAACCAATAATACAATCCTCATGAGACTAGCCTAAGTTGAAAGTCAAAAGATGAAAGACTACTTTTAAAACTTGAGCAGTTTTTTCAAGTAAAAATCCATTGCCTTTTTAACCCTTCTCGATGGGAGCAATTTGTTTAAGTAAACTGTTAATAACAATAACGAAATTGATTCATTTATCCATATGTTGAAATTATCTTCCGCATGGTCAATATCTTCTTCTGGAACTGGTCAAAAGTCAGATTTCCAATTTGTGAACTTTGGTATGTTAGAAAAAAACACGTCCAACAATTTATTATTCTCGTTGTGATGGTTATGAGAAGATTGGCTTTCAAAGGGTGATATGCAAATCAAGAGATATATTCTAATGGGCATAAATATGAATAATTTTCTGTTTGATAGCAATACCTACTTAAATTATATTTATAATCAATCAGCTTTCATTTGTCAGATTCGTTATTGTCAAGAATGAGAATTGATAGGAGTTCTATTGGCATATATACCTTCTTAGAAAGCAGGAAACCAATGAAAAAAAAGGCTATCGCCGTAACCACTACAAAATCCAAATGGAAATTCTCAACTATCTACCAAAGGTGCAAACAAGCCAAGAATTGTTCTAATTTTCTTAGACTCAAATAGCCAAAGTACTTTAGCACGATGGAAATCTTCTTTAGGGCAAGTAGAGATCTTCAAATGTTTCTTATTGAGAGTTTATGATACTGTTGTGTTGTAATCAACGTTGTAGGCATCACTTGCATCTTCCGTCTGGCGGCACTTTTTAATTTAAAGCGACAGTTTAGGAGTAGTTGACGGTTGATGGGCTTCTCCAGCTACGGCGAATGGTGCTGAAGTTGGTTTGGTGGTCGAAATGATGGGCAACTAAGATGGAGGTAGTCGTTGAAGTAAAGTGACTTATTGGTTCCAGAACTGGAGGCGACGCGGCGGTCCATAACGATGTTAGGGTTGATCTAACAATAATATTACAAATGCACTGCGGTAGATGCTGACAGTGAATGCTAGTTGATGGTGCAGTGATGGATGCAAAAGGGCTACACCTATACATGCCCACGCAATGGATGTAGAGCATGACAGCACCCGTAGGCGTTCGATAAGTGGAACTGGAAAGTAAAGAAAAGAAGTATACACTCAATACTAGTAGTTACGCACATTCCCAAGACAAAAACGTAGCAGGTAGCACTATGGTGAGAAGAATGCTGAAGAGTGGTGTCCACAATCCTTCCCGACATGAGTGAACCTGGTCTACATCAGGGATGAGAGTTTAGTCAGATAAAAAAAGCACTTAGATACGATTAGGATAAAGAAAAGTGAAGACTAAGAATTGGTAGTACAGAGACCTAATCATCGAATCTTAAGATTGCATTACTTGTTTGCTCTTTAGGATCATCCTTTGGGTACCAAAAGGTTTAGATGTTAGGTTGGTACTCAATTTTAGTACCTCATGTAATGAAAGAATGACTGTGAACACAGTCTTGGAAAATATTTTTTTCTTTGATCATAGTAAATAAAGGTTTTTTTACAATCAGAATACAATCGCTAAAGCTTCAATGTTCTATTCGTTTATGTACTATACTGTGATGATTTGTCGAGAAATAAGAACAGAGTTAATGCGACAGAAATTAGCTGCATGATAAACAGAGGCGAAAGAAAATAAGTATCGATAATCTGATGAAGATAATTATTCGAGATCTCGCCGCGCCGGAAGCTCAGACGGTTCACATTTGTCCATCGGATTCTAGTTGTACACCCTTGCTATAGACTATCATAAGAGTTCTGTTATCTTGCAAACTTAGTATTAGTTTCTTCCATATAAATCAATAGGAAAAGTCGAGTATATGGCAAACTTGATATGGCAACATTCTATTGTAGTAAAATTACTAGGCGTGGGGCAACAGCTGCCAGTGGCATAAGAGATGGCTCTGAGGATGTTTTACTTGCCGGCTTCCGTTTCTTTGAAACTTGAAGAGTATCTAAAAAATATGAAACTGTCTATGCACTTCTGTCGGCGATAGTAATGCCTATTTGGGGGATTGGGAACTCTTGCTTATAGAGCGAGGTCCTTTCGAGTGGGTCCCATCAGCGATCCCTCTTGGCCGGTACCACGGAGGGAGAATACCCACGGGGGGTTTGCCCTCTAGCCTGCCATCTGGTGTAGGTCTTGTGGAGCTGATGATTGAAAGATTGTATGTTGGACTAGAGAGAAGCCTCGCCAAGTGTAACTGTGATTAATTAGCTCGGGTACTAACCTGCTTAGCTAGGAGAGTTACTGGTAGACTTAGCTCTGCTAGATCGTGCTGATTTAGCATATCCCAATCATTTGGCTTGAAGGCCGTGGTAAATAAATTTTAAGTAAGACCGTTACGTAAAACACCATTGACTATCCAGCCTATGTAGAGTAAATTGGCAATCTTAAAACAAAGTTAATGTATTTTTCTCGACTTTCCAATGAAATATTATAGATAACAATCTAAATCTAATAGATTTTCTAGCAACATTAAAGTGTTCACAATCACAAGAGAATCAAAAAGCCATAACTAATGCTTTCAATTTAAAGATGTGTCCAGTGTCTTTGAGAGGCCGTAGACTGACGTGTTTGTATTTCGCTCTCTTAAGAAGGTTAATAATAAAGGATGGAGGCCGGTTTCATTTTAGTATTTAGTTCTGTTAGAAGGTTGATGGAAGGCAAACCTCTACATTAGACCACTGGTAAGAGGGCGCAGTCAGACCCTTTTTCATATTTAGCTCTCTTAAGAAGGTTAAAGAACGCGCAGCCCTACCACTGGTGATGCGTGCGAGAGCGTAGCTCAACCCTTTCTCGTATTTCGTACTATCAAGAAGGTTGGTTACTGGAGATTTAAGCTCGATCTTGATCCACCACAGGTGGCCACATGTTACTTCTCCAAGAGAGTTGAAAGAAAAGGAACGCTGAAGCGCGACGTTGCCGTACTGCAGACTTGGAGTCCAGAGCGCCAAAATCCTTCTTTTAATTGTTACTTCATTAAGTTTAAAATATTGCAGTTCTTGAAAATCGTATTTACTTTAATAATTTGAGGTTATCATCAATACGATGCATCTTGGAAGGTTAATATGATAGAAATCTTTAAACCTCTGGTTTGCAATTGTTACTTGTAAAGATTTAACTTGAACACCCGAACATTAAAAGATATAAACTACTACATGTAGTAATTTCCGCTATGATTTAGGTGTTTCTATTTCAAGCACATAGTATGTAAAACATTTTAATATTGTTATGTAAGTTGAAAATGCAAAAAAACCTTTGTAGGTCACATCATAGTTGGTGGCAAATGTAGAGGGTGCCAACCACTATTATTTATGTACATAAATAATGCAGCAGTCAACAAAAATAGAGCTGTGTGTTGTGTTCAGGAAGCACAGATAAAAGGTCCAAAAGAATTATCGTACACCACAGAAAGCAGCGTGCAATCTTATAAAAAGTCAAAATTTATATCTAAAAGAGTAACGTTTTAGATTCTACTATAATTAAAAACTGATTATCTATTTATCAACATGATAATAAAATATTTTAATATTAAAATGTGCTAGCATAATTCAAAAACGATTAAGAAATAATAATAAAAGCTAATAAAAGCTTCCTCTAAAAGACGGGCATTAGTTAACAATTAAATTCGTATGAATCAAGTCATCAATTTCCCTTGCTTCAATGATTACCTTCAATCAATAAAGGTTATTACGGGATAATGATGTATATCCCTTTTATTAAATCACATCAAAATACTGTAGGTAGATTTAAATTAGTTTTTCTCATGAATTATTTTCTAACCTATAAAAAAGCTCTTTGTTAAAAAATCGATTCCTGAACAAACAAAAATAAAAGTGTTGAAAGAATTTTCTGTTTGCTTTTTGTCTCGGGGGTTGAAATGTTGGAATAACTACCAGCACTAATATAATATACAAAGTGATAAGGTTATCGCACATTGAACTTCCATGTGAGTACGATTGGGTAATGTTGTTTCCCCCAGGTTACTAAAAACTTCTGTCAAACTTTTATAACATGTTTGTTTTCCACATACTTAAATCCGTTAAACCCCCTCTGTTGCACCGTTTTAGCTTTAGAACTTGAAATTGTTAGTGATATGAGAGCAGCGAACGAATAAAACCAGATAAAACTGCTTTTAAAAGCAATTGTGGTTTTCTTTTTCCAACAAAAATTATTCTAATTCTCTAAACTTGCAGGTTTATCTTAACTTTCCATTTTATTATCAACAATTTTTGGTATCACTTCCTTATTTAATTTTACATTACGTGCATACATAAATTTACAGTTAAGTTTAGTTGTAACCACAAACTATTTTAATAAAACAAGTTCGGGGTTAAGAAAGTTCAAAATTACTAGGATTATTGATGAACTCGGGAAGAGTATAATACACAAAGTTTCTTGCTGAGTTTCACTATTATTATACTGTATAAGCATCGAATCGTTAAGTGTCAAACAAATGCTGACCTAATTTCTGATTCCTGGGCTCTCAACCTCCCAACAGACATCTATCATTCAATGTTATCAACATCTTCGTTATTTATTATTGTTACTATTATCGTTATTTATTTTATAGACGACGACTGAAACAACTTTTATAAGGTTTTTATATTTCCTCATGCTGACTGATAGTAGCAAATATGAAATGTTTGCTCAAACACTCAGCTTTTTACGTATGGATTTAGATGAATAACAAAAAGAGATACTAATAGTAATAATAAAAGTAAATATACATGGGTGGTCTATTTTCTGAGAAATTACTGTCATTACGTATCGTGAAGTATGTCTAGCTCGTTTAAGCATCGTAAAATAACTTTTTACTCAGTTCTTCTGGAACTCGTGTATCCAATTTCTTTAAATAGTTAACTCTAGTAAGTTATTTTTATATTTTCAAGAGAATTCTCGCTCTCTATTTGAAAACAAAACGAGAGAGAAATTTAATTGTCTATTTTCCTTTGTGCCGATTCTACTGAACGAATCTCTATTTATCTCCTTTCTAGAATTCTAACTTTGTAGCAGGTATAAAAATATACTCTAGTATATTAAGTGTCATCAGATACAAATAGGACGTAATTTTTCTTAATAAATTGAAACAACTGTTGTAGTAATATAGTGTGCGGTCTACCAATACAATGCGGAAACTATAAGGATTAATTGGCCGTAAAAGCAAAAAGTAGTTTATAGCATATATATTTCGAAATTGGTACTAAGACAATCTTCCATTACCAAGACAGCATTGATTGTTGAAACAATGTTTATTTTGAGAAACTAAAATATAGGACAAACTTCCTCGATTATTTTTAACCAAATCAAGAGTGCTTGCAATATACAAATATAGCCTGGAAGTAATTAAAAATTCAAAAATAAAATAATTTTTTATTATAATACTCTTATATTAAGAAGAACTTTCATAAAACTTTTAAATTAATTACGTAAACTTCGAATTAAAACGCTGCAAAAACATTTTGGTACTGTAAAAGTTACTTATTACAGCTGAAAGTTGAAAACATAGAAGTGAATCATTTTAATATTCAAATTTTTCCGAATATAAATTACTTCCTTTTTGCAATGAGAACAGTTTCTTTATCTTGAGAAATTTTCTTTGGGAAATTAATGAACGGCCAGTGAATTGAAATAACGAAAGCGAATCTATTATTTACAGCCCTTAAAAGTACGATAACATTAATTTAATATTTAGTAGAATAATAAACGGTCGCGTAATGAAAATTTCAGGTTGTTTATAGTCGTCAGGTAGATCAACGCTTAATTACCATTAACAAAGGTACAACGAAGGGGAATACTAAAATAATTTATAAAAATTTAACTACATAGCCCCACAAAAATGAACTCCCCGATGGATAGGGGTTTGATTAATTAACACTAGAAGTGTAAGCTACTATACAATTAATTAATAACTTCGAATTCCAGCAACACTAGGAGTTTAGCATTGCAAAACAGCACCAATTAAAGAAACTTTCAAAACTTTATAAATGTGAAGTGCCTAATCAATTAGTAGCTGCTGAATAAGCGATATTTCGAATACCGCATACAGAGTGTTTCAAAGTTACAATTATGTTTTTGAATGGTGTGAAAAGTATAATGTCGAAATCTCAATGTTTTCATCTTGTTGATATGATTGTGGGAAAGTGACACATGAATGCGGTTTCTCCATATTTCCTCTAGATACCTGATTCATCTTCTTCCTATGCATCTTGCTATCTTTGTGTCCTTCTCAACTGACCTGATTCTTGTTATCTCTATGACTGCTTCACTTCCGCCGTTTTTTTTAGAATTTTGCTTCCTTGTTCGATGTCTTTATTTATTTCTCAATCTAAGTTTAATTTTACTTCGCTTTTCAATGTCATTTACATTAATTTGTTTTAAAATCTAGGCGAGAACGTCTGTATTGTATAGCTCTGAATTTGATTTTTCAATAACAAGCTAAATTTTTCGATTAGTCTTGATCTCATATACTGCTATTGTATTTTGAAGACTAGAGACCCATATATCTGGTACTTCAATTCGTTTCAATCTCTTGAGTATTAGGGTACCCAAGAATATCAAGAAATCAACTTCCTTGAGGTTTCAAGGTTTTTCTTTTTTTCTCCAATATTGACCGTGTTCACCAATGTAACAAGCTGTTTTAATTGTAAGATGTACACTGGGTTTTCATATATGAAAAAACCAATCTAGAATGACTAAAACATTTATAGGAGATGAAACAAAGAAGGTCAAAAGCGAATCAATGTCAGGGTAGTGCCCAATTCTCATTGAAATCTGTCACTGATCTTGCAATAAATGCAATCGGGAAAATTTAAAATGGCAAAGTCAGTGCAAACACACTGCTGGAGAATGCCGGTAGGTAAAGTCAGATGCAGAGAATCGGGCACAAAGTCAGGTATGAAGATAGAGATGATGCTATGTACTTGACCGAAAAACCAGGAATATTCTAGAAAAAGAGAAAACCATGGAATGAGAAGACGCAAATGGGCCAAAAACAGAGTAAAGGCTGAAAAGGGGAAATTGATCAAAACAAATAACCAAGAGAAGAAGGTAGTAGAGAAATTACGAAAAACAGAGAAAAAAGGACGATTGGAGGTAAAAAAAAATACAGAAAGATATATATATATATATATATATATATATATATATCGTAGATGAACTTATTCCAATCTTTCCTGTTTTGTGCTAATTGCTTTTCTTCTGTCCATTTTATGTTCTTCATTTTCGCAATTGTCTCATCCGATTTTTGCTGTGGTCTTCCTCTTCTTCTTTTATGCTGGATTCTAGCTGTCCAAATCTGTTTTACCGGTCTGCTTTCTTCTACCCTTTGTAAATGTCCCCACCATCCCAGCTGTCTCTCTTCGATTATCGATATTACTGGCTTTACTTCTATTCTTCTCTTATTGATTGATTTCTGATTCGATCTCTTCTGGTTACTCCTTTAATTGCTCAGAGGAACTTCATTTCTGCTGCTTGGACTTTACTTTTTATTCTATCTGAGAGAACCCATGTTTCGCATCCGTATATTAGTGTAGGTTGATAAATTGTTCTATACATACACTTGCACTTTGCTTTGCCTGGAGACTTCTCTTTTCTTTACTATACTGTTGCACATACTGTGATATGTTTTAATTGCTTTATTTACCCTTTCTGTGATGTCTTCTTCTTGTTTTCCTTTGTTGTTTAGTATAACTCCTAGGTATTTAAACTCGTTAACCTGTACCACATGGATATCATTTATTTTAATGTTCATTACAACTTCCTTATTTGAGATTGCCATAATCTTGGTTTTTGGTACATTTATCTTCATTCCAAACTCTTAGAGCGTTTTATTCCAAATATTTATGTTATGTTGAAGATCTTCCTCTGTTTTTGCAAATATTTCCACGTCATCCGCAAACGTGCACTCCGAAATGGTTGTTCTCTTTAGGCGGTTGTATCCTATTTCTAATTTTTTTTACATTTCCCACCGTCTGCTTTATTATGTCGTCCATTAGGATTATGAACAATAACGGACTCATAACTCCTCCTTGTCTATTTGTCCATTTCTAGTTTCAAACATGTCGGATTTCATGTTATACGTGCGCACATAACTAGTATTATTTTTGTATAAACTTTTAATTGTGCTAGACAATTTGCTGTCAACTCCTCTTTTGTTGAGGCTTTCCCATACTTTGTGCCTTCGCGCTGCATCAAATGCCTTCTTCAAATCTATGAAGGCAAGAAAAGCTTCTCTTTGGTTTAATGTTTTATGTATAACTTCTCTGATCGTAAATACATGGTCTTGGTGCTGAATCCGCTCTGTGTTGCTTCTAGCGGAGGCTCTATGACAGCTCTTAACCTCTTCTCTAGAATCCTTTCATACACTTTCAAAACTGTACTCAACAGCGTTATTCCTCTATAATTTTGGCAGCTCCTCTTGTCTCCTTTCTTAAAAATTGGCAAGATGATTCCTACATCCCAATCCGTTAGTATTCTTTCCTCTTCTCATGCTTTTCTGACTATTACGTGCAATAATTCCATACTCATTACTCCTATTTGTTTTATCATATCTGGACCTATTCCGTCATGTCCCGGTGCTTTTCCTACTTTGAGCTGTGCAACTGCTTCTATTACTTCCTTCAGAGATGGGGG
>VTPC01001427.1:19245-85224 GCA_011009095.1 Ignelater luminosus | reverse complement strand
TTCTTCTATGTTACGCCCAAATTCTTCCCAAGACTTCTGTTTCGCTTTCGTAATAATCTTCTTAACCTTATTTCTCTGTTCTTTGTAGCTTTCATAGTTTGCTTCTGTTTTCTGATTTAAATATCTTTTCCAAATCTTCTTTTTAAGACAAACTTCTTTCCTAATTTCTTCATTCCACCATTTTGTCTGATTTTTCTTCGTGCTTAACTTGACTGGGCCACATATCTGTTTCGCTGCATTGGTGGTTATTTCTTTGAATAATTGCCATACTTCCTCTAAATTTTTCCTGGTTAAGTTGCTTGTTATTTTGTCTACTTCGTTTTCAATTAATTTTCTGTATTTCTCTGCTGTCACTTCTTCTCTTAATTTGTATGTCCTAATACTTTCGTTCCTGGGATTAATGTTTTCGGTCTCTTCCTTTCTTATTCCTCTCGCTATAAATTTCTGCACTCCTGTGGACTCTTACATCTAGTACCGTTTGCTATTTTCCCTTTGTACTACGACATAGTCAATTATTGATGTGTTTTTCCTATTTTCAGCTACTCGTGTATATTTGTGTACGTTGCGATGTTCATAAAATGTATTAGTAATTATTAAATTATTGAGCCTACAATAGAATATCATGAGTTTTCCATTGTTATTTCGTTTATCTTCCCCATGTTTGCCTATGACGTCTGTAATAGTATTGTCTTTTTTTTCTACTCTGCTATTGAAGTCTCCTGTTATGTATATCTTCATAGATCTTGGAAAGATATATGAATAAAATAAACTGCCTGTAGAAGAGAAAGAAGGTATGTGAAATACGTAGAGAAGAAAAACGTAGAGAAAAAGGATCAATGGATGATATACAAAGAATAGAAGAGAGAAACTAGAAAAGGGAGAAAAGGTCGAACTAGCCCAAGGGTAAGTGACGACAAAAATCTGTTGTACACTTGGTTAAAAGTCTCTCTCAAACTGTAAAATTTTGATTTTCACCCAAAAATCTATATAATCTTACTCAGTTCGTAGAATATCGGTCTGATCAGATCTTCATAATCTGCAAGATCATTTTACGGTCTGAAAAATCTTTATAAAACCTTCAAAGATTGTAATCTGTTGTAAAATTTGGAGCTTAGTGACTTATACTCTTCAAACTAGCCATTTTGAATTTTTTCATTTCAATCATTGCTATCAACTGAATATAAGAGCGCTACGCTACTTTTGAGATCAATATCTGAATCTTGAGAAAATATCACTGTTCATTTTCAACAAGTCCCGGCAAGTTCCACGAGCCTGAGTTTAGATAATAAATCCTATATATTGAGTTCTTTGACAATTCTAAGCTTACCTGTTCATTATAAAATTTTCTGGATATTTCCTTGGTTTTCTTGTTTTTGCGCCAACTCTCTGTCTTTCTCCTGATATTTTCAGTGTGTAAAGAATTCCTTGACTTCAGGATTTCGATGTTTTCTAAATTGTTGGGTATCCTTAAGTAAATCACGTGTTATAATACAAAAAGGATGTCAAAATTGATAAAAAAAACAATAAAAAGTATCTAGTCTGATCAAAGTTATGGGTTCTTCCACAAGTATAATCTGGGCAATGATTCACCAGAACAAGAATAAGAAGTGTTGGCCAGGCAAGGTACAATTTAGAAATCCCTGTATAAATAAGTCTGCTCATTCATAATCGTATCGGCTCAGTCTGTTCACTGATTCCCAATAGTTGTTTCTTATGATTATCAATACTCCCAGTGTTCATCACTAACCATGTAACCCGCTAGTAAGAAAATTGAACCTGCTAGTTTATCTTTAGCCTCGACGCTAATGAAGTTGATTCTTAATTCTTCCAAGGTGAAGACTTATTGGAAACTAATAAAAGTAGCATTGATCTAACTGGGTTTAAGTCATCTAGATTAGGAAACTATTTTTACGGTACAAAAAGTGCAATAGACCTGAACAAAGAACGGGGAACGGAAAGGTCAGATTCTTCTTCGTTTTACAATCTTATAGCATATAGTTAATTGTCTGAAAGAAAATTACAGCAGCAATGTGATAACAAGGTTAATTCCAAATATTTATAAAAAAGTTCAGATACTGATATTAATGAGGAAAGGAGAGAGTCCAAGAGCTTCTTTTCATCGAAATTGTGAATTGACTGTGAAGATGCATTAACAGTGGAAAAGTTTGATCATAGAAAACGGATGGAAAATGCTAATGAAAAGCCAACCAAGTCGTTCGGTTAATAAAGCAAAAACACATAACTTCACCAAAAGCTTGCTCAAAAATTGTATTGATCAGCAATTTCTTTCCTAAAACTTGTATTTATTATAGGCAAGGCTCAAGTTCCGTTTGATCTGAGATGAATATGTACAAACTTGATGACTATTAAGTGAGTCTTAATAAGTTTTTGTTTTGGGCAGTTTTGTTCTTTGTTATTTTGTTACTGATCCAGAGCTATTATTCATTGCAGTGGATAAGCTTAATGTGTGCCATTGAAAGTTGGAAAAACAACGTCTAGAAGAAGAACCAGTGCATTGCTGGCATGTTATTTATCTAGTACCTGCCCTGCCAAACTTCACCATCAGTTTACTTTAAATGCCACCCCTTTGGTTCCACTTGAAGATAAGTAGATTATCTTCACTTCTTGTTTTAAGATTTTCTTTTTCATCTTTTACGAATATTTTCTTCAAGGTCTTCTGTTTTTAGTTTCTCCTCGAAGACTGTATTTGAGACGAAGGAAGCTGGATCTCATTTCCCTTCGTTAATAGCTGATCAAAGATGGGTTGCAAAGATTTAGACATTGCACTATTCACGTTGCACTTTATTTCCGACATTGATTCTAAAATTTGCTAAAATTATAGCAAGTTCGAGATTTGAGTCAAATTGGCCTATGATCATCCCGTATACCTTTGAAGTCAAAGTATTTAGAGTTCGGCATGAATATTTTGTTCTGTGTTGTCAGTTCCAAGTCTTACCAGTAAAAGAAGGAAGAAATCATGAGTTCGGTTGAAACTTTGTTTCTTAATTGTTTTATTACTTAAAGCTTCAGGGACCGACTGATTCTGATTTAGAATTCTATGTAATTCCCAATAGTAAGGATTGCGTGAAAGACAACTTAAAAAGAGTACAGAAACTGTTAACCGTTTGACTTTCAATTTTGATACTAAAATATGTAGAGAATATCGATGGTGGTAGTTTTCCTCATAAAAGCGCGTCTAGTTCTTTTCGATCCGTAAACTTCGTTTTTATGAAGTTTAATATATCCAGGGTATTAGAAAAAAGAAAATCATTTTACGAACATTTTATTATCCATTTTTGTCATTTTATATAGCGTAGAAAAGGGTAATAAAATTCCAAATTTCTCACATAGCCACAAAAATATTTGTCTGCGAAAATCAATTTTATTTCACATATAATAGCTTTAGCAACTAATCGAAATACCGCGAAATAGTTTATATTTGGTAATAAAATTGAAAACAAAATTAAATTTTTTTATACCGGTAATAACTGAAAAGTGGTAGATTCTTTTGTAAATTATTATTGATAATTAATTACAGAGAGATATTTCAAAAGCAATCATTAAGTATTTTCTAATCTGAACTAGATTTAGCACAATCACACTGGAACTATTACATTTTTTTCAGTGAAAATTTGCAACTTTCTTGTTACTGTCTTGAACACGGTAATAATGTAAGTGGGACATTCTTTCTTTCTTCCATAATGTCTTTATTACTTTCTTATTTTGCACAAAAAAAGAAATACTACAAAAGACTCTCTCTATCTTCTGTTAAACTCCTGAAATCATTTGAAAAGTATATGATTAACAATTTGAACAGAAACATGGTTGCTGAAAAGCGTTGCGAATGGCAAAATAATAAAATACGTTTTAAATATAAAATATTTTGTAAAGTTACTTAATGGGTAATCAACCCACGTTCAATAAAATTTCCATTAAGAGTTTTCAAAACAAATGAATCATTAACTGCAAGATTTTGGATTTTTAGGAGGATTTAATCAATCACATTGTTTATTTTATTTCATGAAAATCCCACGTTTAAGAAGATACATTACTATACAGAAGGTTAACAAAAAATTATTATTAAATTCCTATCAATTGTACGGAACATCAAATTGTAAGCAACGATGTGAAATTATAATGGCAACAATAATGAATTCTGGTCAGACTTCTTGGATCTTGTACACCTGTCTATTCAGAGGTCATCAACATCGGTTCAAAGTGCGAGGTTTTAGTATTTTTCTATTTGACAAGTTTATTTTATAAACCAAAATAGCGTGCAGACATAACTGAATATAATTCAATACAGCGTTACGTGATTAAAATTAATTAAACAAAGTTATGTGGCGCAATGCAAGTCAACCTTAAAGATTTGATTTGATCTTGACATAAAGAAAACAAACCAGAATATATTTTTCCGTAAACAACACAACATGATCGCAAAAACATTAAATAAGATCTCTTGATCGAGATTATCTTGCTGCCCACTCTTGCAGAAGATATCAAGTCTCTATAAAAGGAACGTCTGACCTAAATCAGCTTTGAATTTTCCAAAATGGAAATTCGTACTCAAAAAATAAAACAAAAGAATACAACCTAAACCTATCAAGAAACAATCAAGTCGTTTTTAAAGTCTTTTGTCTTGAATTTCATTTTTTACTGCAATTTTAATGTTTTAAGTTGACGACAATTAATTAGGGCCGCCATGCAAGAGAACCTGAAAAATTCATTAGAGAAGTTTATCTTACACTGAGAATTCTGATGAGAAGAATGTGTAAATATTATTTTACCTAATTTTATATAATTACAATTTAAATATCTTTCAGGTAAAAAATGTTTAAAATGACTCTACTACATGATGAACTAAATTATAGAGTAGAAAAAAGAGATTTTTGTAAAATGACCGTTTCTCAGCAGCGCCTACAAGGATGAAATGGATAATTTCTTTATTATTATTACACCAGATTGTAGCTATAATGGAAATAATAAATGGTCAGTAAACCTATCCTTATTGACACGCACGCAGTGAATCTGCTTCCAACTACAAACATAACTGAAGAAAATTTTTTGAAACAATAAATTGAATTTTTTGAAGGTATGTCTGTTCTCTAGTCTTCTCCAATTTCACTTTTTCTTTTCATTTGTACTTTATCTTTTTCTTATCTGGGATATCTTTTACGTTTACACATCCTACTTTCATTTCGTTCTGAACGTATGCAGAAAATCTTATCTTTTGAATGAAGATTGAAATTTTCTTTCCATTTAGCCTTCTTTGTAGTAAACTTGAGAAAAGCTTTTGTAATTTACTTTTTATTGTGTTTGATTGCATAACTGATACAGGTTGTTATTTTGCCAAACCTTTTAATGGCATTAATAGTTGCAAAACTAACTTTCAGATCAGTTTTAGTTAGTTATAGAAATAAAATAATTTTCATTCATCCAAATCTTCCTTTGTTATTTATTACGCATTCTTTATAAGTTATGACATAATCTGTTTATAGGACAACTTCGTGAGTTTTGGCTTATACTACGGTTATAATTTTGAAAGGGTCACAAAACTCATTTCATTCATTTAAGTCAAGTTAGAAAAATAGAATCGATTCTAAAGTATAATTTACTCATCTTCCTGATTGATTATTGTTAAAGAAATCCATTAATATAGCACTTCTTTATAGAAATTCTATCATGAAAAGGTCAAGCTCAAGACATTTAGGTTAACTTGATTCAATTTTGACAGAAATTTCTTTAAATAAGTTTAAATTTAGATAACTAAAGGGTTGGAATTTTATCTTCATTTCCATTTTTAACGTTACTTTGTTGTTAACAGGGAGCTTAATACCCTCACTTTGAAATGTTATGTAAATACATCAAAAACTTTTGTAGAGAAGTTAAACTTTCAAAAATTTTCTGAAAATGCGGGCTAAAAACTTGTAATTCTAATTATTATTATTATACCTACAAAACGAAGTTCTACTAAATTTGCATTGTAAAAGTTGAGAAATATTACGTAGAACGTAATGGTTCAAGAATAAATGACCTTCATCCTAGTACGATAAACAAATATATTTTGTTATTTTCCTCAAGGAATAAATCTGATTGTTAGTAAAAGTGAAATTTTTAAGTAATAATTAATAAAAACTCACATCTTGGTGTTTTGTAGAGGGTGTATAAATTCCAAAAATCTCCTCCATAATAAATACACTAAGTTTTATACAACAAAAACACTTAATCCAATAAGTAGAAAAGAACATATAAAAATAAACAACAATAAAAAACAATTTTAAATCATAATAAATAAATGTTCAAAGTTCCGATTTGTACACTACGTGTAACGAGCGACGTCTCTACATCCATATGCACTAAACGAACGCTCCAAACGAACTGACATAACGTCCAAACAAGAAGTTGAGCAAACGCTCTCTAGACCCCCAGTTTGGAGTGAAACGCTACCGAACAATTCCGACTAAAGGCACCGACTAATAAAAGAGGAGAATATCCCACTGGATGAAGGATAAATGTGCGAGTTGTGCCGTCGACCACGAGTCAGGGAATGAATTTACAGTCAGGACGAACAGGATTAGAAACAGGATCAAAAAATATGGGGTTGAATTGGGTATTGGTTGGTTACGAATTACGGAAATAGGGTAAATATGAAGCAATAACATCAGTTTGTATTAATTAAAAAAAAAATGCCAGATATCGTGTGATATAAAAAATTGCCGAGAATGATGGATGTGGTAGAAAACATAAAAATAAGTGGTAGAGCATCAGTCGCGTGTTTTTTTTTCAGAGGCTGGAAATTGCTATTATTTGAAAGAGAATAACAATCGGCATCTATCGATGGTGTATTATTCCTTTGCAAAACCACTATTGGCATTAAAATTCAAGCGGTTAACTCTTCCTTCTGGCATCCCTCTTCATCGTAATTCTAGTACGTACTAAATATTGAGTTCATCAAACCAAGCATAATAAATTTTGTTTTTACATGGTTTGTGGTTAAAATGATCATTTTTGAGATCTGAAATATCTTCCGTCTCTAAATCCTTCGTATTTAGTTCGGCTGTAAAAATATATAACAGGAAATTTTGCAGATACATTTATGAAATATTAATTAACGTCATCAAAGGCATGTAATTTGTTTTATGATGGTCACGAAGGTTTGAAGTAGTTCGAAGCAATTACATTATTAAAACTTTAAAAATAAAAAATGTTTGGTTAATGCAAAATAATTAATTTCATCGAAATCACCTTTATGGTTTTGTAATTAAAATGGAAATCAAATCAAATGAAAAGCGCAAAACCAAACGAAGTATTGAATTACGAAAACAATGGTAATTACCTTGCAATTATTTACTTTGTAAGTTTAATATCGGCTTATCTTTAACTTGAAATGATGAATATCATCATCTGACCATTAAATATCTAAAATAATGACATAGATCTATTATTGGTTTTACATCTATTTTGTTGTTGATTATAAAAAAAGCAAATTAACATGGGAATATCTTTAAAATCAAAAATAATTTGTAAAAAACTAATTAAGGTATGAAGATCTACGTTTAAGATGATTCGAACAGTTTAAAAAGAATCTGATAAAAAGATGAAGATCTGACACAAAAACAAAATTGGCATTCTATGGTTCTAATCCAAAAAAGTAAAAAGGTATAGCAAACAAATGCTTTGGTCTTGGGATCTGAAGTAAATATAAGAAACTATTTCAAGTTGAACAAACTACTTACCAAACAATTAAATCACGGATCAAGATTCTATATACTGTAACTAGATCATTTGGTTGCACACAAGAAGCTTAAACAAAAATGGCATTATTGTGTACGAGTTTCTATAATTAAATTTAAATCCGCTGGCTTTGCAAAAATTTCTGATATGTGTTTGACAACCAGAGTACAGGTATGATGTAGTTACAACCAACGTTGGCAGCTTTCATTATATCAAAATGTCGCATTCATTTAGTGATTATTTCTTGAAGTGAACATCTAGTTTATGAACTGAAATCAGACTGTATGTATTATTCTAATCTTGTTCATGATTCAGAACACGTCTTTCTATATACTAGAAAATGGAGCTAGGCGGATCGGCTCATTTGTTCTGGTTCTGGCTCAGCTTGCTGAACCGATTCAGTGAACCGGCTCAGTCGTTCATCGGTTCAGAATGGCTTTCGTCGTTCAGCGAACGAAAGAACTAACTCCCAGAAATACAGCAGTAGAGCGTTTTTATCCGACGGTCTATTTCCGCTCAAGGCTTTATTTGCACACTGCTCTATTTTAATTATTTTTACCTTACTATTTCTTATTGGAATGTATCTAGAAGAGTGGATCCATGATTTACTTTTTTAAATAAAAAAAACTCATTATCATTGCTGATATCAAAAAGGATTCATGCACCTCTAGTTATACGTTGTTATAATAACGTAAAGTTCCAGAGCTAAAAGAGCGGTGAGCCGATTTGAGTTAGTTCTCGGAACCAGTTCGTTTCGTTCATTGTTTGGACCCGATTCAGTGAACCGATTCAGTTACGAACGACACATCTCTACTAGAAAATGGTTTCTTCCACATTATGAATTATTCTTTCCATAAATTGGATGGTCGGTAGGGCAGAGTTGAGATATTAAGTGGACGTTTAATAGTTCTAATATTATATCAGTGTATGAGGGTTTTGACCATCAAAGTCAAATCCATTAAGCTTTCAGTACGTCTGCATGTAAAAACACATCATAATTCGCTTTACCAAACAGACATCTAGATCATGGCCTGGGATGTGTAATTCTAACTTTGATCATAATATCAATCATCTTTCTATACTGAAAACTGTAGTTTTTCACATTATCAGTTATCTGTTTCATAAACTCGATAATACTGCAACTAGACCATTTGGTTGCTAGTGTTTTTCCTCATATACCACATACTGGAATCTGAAGCAGAGACTATAAAGATGTTGCAGCCAAAGTTCCGCTGCGTCACATCTAAACCTTCTCTGAACAGTTTAGTGGTTCCGGTCCGCGTCGTAAGCCTGCGACTAGTCTCGCTACCGCGCCCTATTCTTTTACTCTTCAAGCAGTAGAAATGGATATGGTCATGGTCATCGATTGAATTCATCTTTGTTTGGAGATGGGTAGAGCCACTTCCTTCAACAGATTGCCTGTAGTGGTCCAATGTTGGTCTTTGTTCTCCATTACCGTTCTCAGTAGACCAAAATTTTCATTTCGCTTCATTAACCTGCTTCACCGATACTCGTACGAATACGGGTTCAGCATCGCCAACTGAGCCTTTTATGAGTGCTAAATACGAACACGGGTTGTTACCACGTTACCACACCACAAGGCAGCCTGCGGTGGCCCAATGTCAGGCTTTGTCCTCACCCTAACCTTCTTAAGAGAGCTAAATACAAACACAGGTCGGGCTACGCCCTGCGAGAACCTCTTTGCCAGTAGACACTTTTAAGCAATTACAGCAACAAAAAGGTACAGTTGATACTGTCTGCTTAGACAGTTTTAATTCCATTTATGTATTTAGCAAATTCCCAAGAGAAAGATGTATTACTGAAGTTTATGTTTTAAGTTCAGTTTAACTGACTGAAAACAATTATTATGATCATTGTTTTTATGCAATTCTATCTAGCTTAGAAATTAAATCTACTACAGGCCCTAAGTGATAGTGGAACTAATTCATGAGATTTTTTCCGCGTGCCTTATGATAAGTAACACGAAATTCTGCTTTTACCATGCCCTTATAATTACCGTTAAATTAAAATTTTAACCTCTACGGTACGAAACTTTTTAGGAGTACAGAAAAGAAATAACCAAGAACCACATTTATCAATGTGAAAATTCGAACTTAAGTTGCACCAGGCTCAGATCGAGAAGTTATTGTGCCATCAAGAATTCAGTGTTTTAAAAAATGATGATTTTGAGCTAGTTTAAGATTTTCTCATTTTCGAATGATTGAACCGATCTCACTAATTTGCAGATAAGTAACTAGGTGACTTTTAAAGACTTCGTTTCAAAGTGATGGGGGAAGGAAACTCTTTTGAGATATTAATAAGTCAATATTTAGGAAGAAAGTGTTGTATCAAAGTAGTTAATTGTGTTCAAGTGTCTAAAGTGTCACTTTTACGAACGACCATGCGTGTCTCTTTGTGACCTAATTCACAAGAGTTACTTCTCGGACTGCCAACAAGCTCAAAAAATTGTTATTGATATGGACAGTTGATGAAGAAGAAGTTTTTTAATTAGAAGTAGTTGAGAAGCTATTGGATCAACTTTGATTATATTTTTATAAAATCCTGCATGCTAAAACTTAAACTTTAAGCGAAATATGTCTATTTTTCTAATTCTGATTTCTGTTACAGAAATTTGTGGTATTTCAAGAGCAGAAGGATAATGCATCAAGTCAAACTAACTTGAGCTTTACTCCAGTATGCTCTAATGGTTTACAGTTGAGAGTTAACTCAAAAATGCGATTTTGTATTAATTGACTCGCGCTCAAATTCAAAGCAAAGAAACGGACGACTCGAGTGTATTTTGGGAACTGAGAATTCGCGCTGATTCGCACTAATCAAAGGCGTGCCTGTCGGATTCAAGAGGAGATATCTTTTGCTAGAAACATGGGAGAAGTTCACTAAACCAGTTGAGTGGGTATACGAGTAATTCTTCCTTACGTTTTTGCCAAAATTCTAGATATAGCGAAGAATATAAATCAAATTGAGAGGTTTATTTTTTTTCCAAATTGGCGAAAACTCACTGTAATTCATGCTTTCTTTTTTTTGTTTTAGTGTATCTAATGTCTACAGATGGATCCTTAATGAGCTAATGATTTACCAAAAGTATTAGATGAAGGATAATACTCTGGTACTTGGTGTTCCTCAAAGAGTAGATCCAAATGAAGAAGAAAAAATTTAACAACAAATACGTAGTGTCTACAGCAACCTCACTGTTTATCATTAGACGGCATATCTATCAAAGATTTTGTTTCAGTTTTACAGTAACTTTGCATTATTTTGTTATGCTGTCTACTCGAATCTGTAACTATATAGATCACTTAAAACAAAAAATCGATTACAGAAAAATTGAAAATTAAAAACCAAAAATAAGTCTCTTGACAGGCTTTGATATTGAGAGTGTTGGTTTTGGTAAATTGCAAAAGTCTTGTTCTTGGTCTTGTCTAGATTTTCCATATAAAGCTATTTTATGATTTTTACAGATACATCTGCCAAAATTGGAAGTGTTAAACAAAGTATCTGCAAAAAACACCTGACCATTAATAATTTGTGCAACTACCTATCGTATTTAAACTCCACAAACCTCTTTTAAGCGTAGTAGTTACACTTCCAAAATATTGTGTATTTCAGAGTTTATCTAAATAAACTCATATTTCTTGCTTGTTAGTTTAATCTCGTCTTATATTAATTTTGTAGTAAGTTTTGTGTTCCTGTCGAAAGAACCAGAGTAAAAAAAATTAAGATTGAATAGAAAACTAATAGAATGACGACCAACTAACTTATTATATCCTACTATGTGCGTGCATTGTGTGGCATTTAAATTAAAATAGAATTAAATAAAACCGTGATACATTGCAATTTATTTATTTGACCACCTCTTATTATCTGGAAGCACCCTATAATTACGATGCGACCACTAAATGTAAATTAGATTAAACACTAGGATGTTTCGCAAAAAATGAATAATTCCTCGGACTTCTAAACCCTGCAATTTTATTAATTCGTCAAACTAAATGAATGCCTTTCAGTTATGAATTTGAATTTATAGTCGACCGAAAGCAAATTATAATTAATGCTTACCCAACTCGAAATACAGGAAAATAAAACTTTAAACTTCACAACAAAAGCGATTTAAAAGCATTAATGTAACTAAAAGAGTAAACAAAAATAGTAAAAATATTTAATCTAATCAACAGATACTCTTTTATATTGAGGTGTTTTATTTATCCAAACAAAATAAACAATTTCTTATCATTATCACAATTAGATTATTGTAAAACATTTGGCTGTTCCCATTTTATTTCAATCAAAAAAAAAAAGTAAAATGTGTGTCTTCTAGGACCCCTACTAACACTACTGACAATAATTCCCCCTAACAGCAATTCCATTTTAAGCTTTTTAATATCACATCTGTCGTATAATATAAAATACAAATAGGAGTGAATGACATTGTTAGAAAACCCTGTAATTAGCTTCGTTCGGAAAAAAGGTACGTTCCTATTTAGGTTAATAATATGTTTCAATTGTTCTATTTAGTGACATAAGTTACAAATAACTAATATTCATACTATGTTAGATATGGTATTACCTAGAAATAAGACTTAAAATTTAAACTTAATATACGTTTTAGATTTGGGCCTTTGTATAGATGCACAAATTGTGGAAAGATAAAACATTAATTGAATCAGTGTTGTAGAAGAAATTTGTATGAAAAGACAGTAATCTAAACACTATAACGAACACATCATAATTCTTTTTAATACTTCAGTCCACAACTGTGTGGATCAGCTAAAAGTGATGATAAGTTATCTGTTACAATAATTACCATTGGGCTACCGATGCCTGTCGATCGTGCGATGATTATGTACATAGCCCTTGGTTAGTGTAGAAACAACAATAATTTCTGTTCTAGAGAAATAGCTATTAGAAAATTTAAGAAAGAAGTGGGGAGTGCTAACAATGAAGAAAATATGGAATTTTTGGACTGCACCGAAAATGACTGAAGCCACACATTATGAGATAATAGCAAATAAGTGCTGCAAAATACGTGGAAAGACAGTTTGAAGAGAAACAGCTGCGAAGATGTTATCTAAATAGCATCTTGAAAATGTCAGGAATAATGAAAATCTTTCACAAATCATAATACGCTCGGAAATGTTGGATAGTAAAGTCTAAAAGTAAGAAAAACTTTAAGTTCTGATTTACCAAGGAAGGAATATTTCATTAATCCTATTGGTGTTAGAAAGTTAGAAAAATTATTTACTCATCACAATAGAAGTGCCAAAAATGGCTTGCATGCGTTATTATTTCACCCTAATAGTTAACTTTGTCACACATGATGCATTGCAATACTTTCCATGGATTTTAATAATCTCTTTGTGATTTGCATCAAGACGTTCCCTACCTCCATCTCCTAAAACTGATGTGAATAATTTCATATGAATCATCAGTCGTATTTCAAACAAACTGAATAACAACGCGACAAAACTTTTCTGTCTTGAACGAGAAAAAGGAACGGTTTACGGCGTCCTAGTTGACATTCAGAAGGTGTTTGTGTATTTTAATGAACTTGCAGATTTTCATGATGGCTCTTGTCTATAACGAAGTTTGACAATATTTCTGTTTTTGCACAGCGCCTATGGCTAGCAAAACAGATATTAATAGTGTAAATTCTGTAGACATCATAAATTTCAATAAAATAAAGTGTAAAGTAAGTGCAATGTTTATTAATTAAATTACAGAACGTTTTCAGCAGTTAAGCCATCTTCAATGCTTCCCCAAATCGAAAAGTGATTTCTTTAGATTTATAAAAAGCGTGAAAACGAAAAATTTACTTGTCTTTAAGAAATGGAGAGACACTAGAATACACAAACAGATCCGATACGATACGAAATTAAAGACCTAACCAGCTCAAATGGTGAAACATTTGACTTAAGTATCCAATTCCAATGGGTATCTAATTTCCAAAATTTTATAGAGCTTAAGCACTCCATAGTGTTTGTCAAAAATGCTTTAATAACTTTTTTAAGACATATAGGCATTGTAAATCCAAAAAGCTTAATGAGCCTAAACAGTTGAACGGCTCGACCCTTATTATAAGTTTGTGTGATCTGAAAATCCTGATGGACCTAAATGTTTACAGATTTGTAAAACCCAAATGACCTAAATAATAATCTAAACATGAAAAGCTCAATTGTCTTGAAAAGATCGATACAAACCTAGAAAATTCGTAAGGTTCAGATCGTATTAAGAGCAAGACTGGTTTGATGCAACTTGAAGTCTTGCATTGTACTCCACAGACACTCAATGTAAAATTTCTACTCTGTTACTGGTATCTTCTTTAACTTGCATATTGTACAATTATCTAAATTTATTTATCTTATTTTTTTCCTTTCATGAAAAGAGAGAGAATTGCAAAATTATGTTATCTGTATATCATAAGGAAACTCTTGGGTCTTGGCTTGCTTTTGTCTTGTTCTTGTCTTGATTTCAAGAAAAGTGTTAACTATTTATTTAAAATGTATTATATCTAGATCTGCTATTAACGTCATTACTGCTACTTCACTACATTTCTACAGTCCAAAATGCAAAAGTTTGATTCAACACAAGAGTCTTGGTTCAAAATGAAGAAGTCTTATCTTAATGAAGCACTAGAGATCTACCTTAAGTCAAAACTCGGACCTTTTTTGTTGCTCAAACATCAACCAAGACATCATTGCTTACCCACATCAGCAATAGAATTTTGTCTTGCTAATTATAAAGAAATCCGTTTTGGTTTCATCTAAAGAAAAGTTACCTATACAATACATAATTTTTACTCAGGCTTTTCCTCTTTTAGTATCAAAACAAAGTAAAGCAAATGCCGAATACATAAACTTTTTGTTGTGCTCATTTTCTAAATTGCGGGAAGTCCTACAAGTGAAACTATAACTTTAGGTTAGCTACCTGACAAGAATATGAGATACTGTAGATCAACTGAGGACGACTGCCATTTAAAGACAAACTTTTGTAGCAAAAATGCGAATATATACCTTGAACCTTTTGCAATTTTTTGCAACAGTCTCAATCACAAGGAAATTAGATTAGAAGCATTTTTTGGTAAATCTATACTATAGGTTGTTACAAATGTTTTCTTTCTGATAATTTGAATTTCAGTTTAGTTATCCGGTTACAAACTGTAGATGATAGTTGAGTTTTGTATTAGTGTGAACGACAAAGATGAACCTGAACAATAACTGAATTTTTTGATCCTGTTGCTGACACGGTAAGGTTACCAAATATTTTTAAAGCAACTAAGCGAATCAAGATATTTTAAGCTTTTAAAGTTATTTATTCATTGCTAATTTAAAAAACGCATTAAAGATGCTTTACTCGATTCTCGTGGGATACGCACATAATATCTTCCCTACCTGGATATTTTCTAAAGTCCATCATTTCTTTTCTTGAAAAATTATGCATTAGACTTCAAATTTATGAATAAATTTATATAGCAATATATTAGGAACGAGACAGTGTTGTACGTTTAGGTTGTATTTTGCCGCAGACTAGTCAATACCGCATTCCCGAGGGTGCAAAATGTATCTGATATGGGGTTAGATTAGGTCCCTACACAGTAATGTATTTCCAATGGGGCGCTTGGAGTATAGCGCGTGTAGGCTACGTTAGTTTACACTCTCGCCCCTTATCCAGATCTGTTAGACACATACTACCCTTACACCCTTTTCCTCTACAGTCACAAACCTTCAGGTGAACAATTTGTATTGCTTTAGTCTAATTCTACGTTATGTTCCTGTATTTGCAGTCAACGTTGTGTTATTTCACGTCTACCCAAATAAAAGAAAATAACACGAGGTTGGATATACTGTTCGACGCAACTTGTATTGGGATTTCTTAAATGTTGAAAATTTAAAAAACTCCTTGCATTCTTGCGAAATCGATTAGTCTGCTGATGATAACTACGAAAAGGTGAAAACGTTTAAAGTTAACAAAGTTGTAGAAAACTTCAATTTGCTAGAATCTGTTGGTGTTAAAAACTTTTTGAAATTGATTACCTAAGTTAAATGCAACTTGTACATGTAACAAAATCAGTTTACACTTGACTCACTTGAAGCAATTTAATCTGATAGTTTAGAACATTTTGTTAACAGATAAACTTTGTAGCCATAGCAAGATCTTAAAAAAAAGTTAATCACACTACTTCTGATAATTTATTTTAAATTTCTACTCTGAAAAGGCTGCTCTACATAATTTTAATTATTCTACCTTGTTAGGAAAACTTGAAATTTACTACTTTTTTGTTTTTATTCTTAATTAACGCTTTAGGTGTCTCAATTCCTAAGGTTTAGTGCTAATTATTGTAAACTACATAATGCAATTAAAAATGTGAAAACTTGACTGAGTATTAATTAAAAGCTCAGGTGGCGGATTTAAAAAATTGTCTTTAGTGGAAATTGGAACCTGATCTCATCGAAACAAAAGAGTTTTAAGTATGGTATTTCAGAGTTCTACTGTACCTTGTATCTAGTGCTGATCAATATTACTGTTTCAACTCGTAATGCTTCTGTTTATTACACAGTCACAGTATTATGAAAAAGCTTGCTCCACGGAAATGATTATCGTTTGGTCGTGTTTCCCAAGAGGAAGGTTATCAGTTTTTGTGCGTCTTCCCACTCTTCCATTAAAAATTCTTCCAGGATGTCTTTTGGGATTATACCGTGTCATGGATGAAATAAAGATTATACTCAGTTTACTTTCGCCTACTTGTTTAGGGGGATTCTTCAGGAGACTAAAGAGCAGGACGGTAACTGGATGCGTGAACGACGCTGGAAGTAAAATTCTTCTAACGAGAATGGTAAGTAAGCAATCGAAGTTCATTAGTCATCAAAAGTGATCTAGCTGTTGTAGGAGTTAATTTCTTCTTTGGCCAATCAATTTTAATTTGGTAGTGGAGTGGAGAATTGTAGCAGTTGAACTTTCATGACGCAGACGGTACGCAATCACCTATCGGCTAATAAAGTAACGGCTGAAGTGACCTGAACCTTTAGATCCAGTAGAGTGTCGGACGGCCGGAGAAGCGTGGTACTAATGGAGGAAAGTAGGTATCGGTGGCTGTAAACGGCTCTTTTCCGGTGTAGGTGGTATGGGCTGCAGGCAATTCACAGGACCGAAGAACCCAAAGCATCAGTTAGGATGGCGAACTGTACTCACTGGTGATGAATGGTAATTAATGCAGTGCCAGTCAAAAAAGTAGGAATTTATATACACAAAGGGGGAGGAGTTAATCAACTATAACGCAGATTGACTTCCGATTGGTAAAAACTGAACATCCTGCATCACAAGTGATGTTATTAGAATGAGTGTAGATTTCTACTAATTTCCCGATTTAAATAATTCTTCGAACAATATCTTACGATGTGCTGTCCCATGTTGATGAGCGACAGGTGCAGACGCTATATTAAAAGATTGTAGTTTTGAGTTTCTGCAGATAGATCTAAAAACAGTTTTGATTTCATGTTTCCAGAGTTTTTCTTTGCAAACCCTGATTTCATATTATTATTTCAGCAACGACTTAGTCTAATCTCGAAGGAGATTAAAGATCTAGATAGTTTTTCTCTGTGTGTAAGGGAAATGCATTCTCTTATTATGAGATTCTCTGGAATTAATACTGTCTGTCCTACACGTTAATTCATTTCAATAATTTTGTTTATGCTCTTCATGGGATCTAGAATTGTTGGATTCATGCAATTAACAGATTGTGGCAAGGTGGGTAAATTCAGTTTGTAGTTCATGAATTGTATAGAAAAACCATTCGGATCATTAGGAAACACGACACCTACTCTTCTTTTATTCAAATATCACTTACTAAAGAGTTGCTCAAACCTGAGCAATCACTTGCTTAACGCTCATACTTCCAATACCAACATTGTGAGAGAAGAATTTGATTTTCCGCGGGTTGCTTCTCATCGGTTGCCTTTTTTACAAATGATTAGAATAAAAATTATCAATCTTCTATTTATTATTCCCGTTATTGTTAGATAATAGGGAGTTTTTGTATGACGCGTATATAGACGGTAGCATGATTGGTTGTTACCATAGCGATAACGTTATCGTACTATAAAAACGGTTTGCAAAAACTTTTGGATGACAAAATTAAGTTAAAAAGGGCAAATGTAATAAATATCACGAAGTGTAAAATTCTATATGATAAATTCACTATCTATCTGTAGCGTTTCTTATAGTTTTTGTTTGTCTACTGAATCTGGTTATGGGATTAGTTATCACTTTTGGTCTTCCACTGTGTGATTGTGACAGTAAAAAATGATCACACACTGTTGATGTTCCTCTTTCCTATTTTGTACTGTCCTCAAAGCAAGTACTTACAAGATTAATACTAGATATAGAGAAAATAACACAAAAAACAAAAGATGAATAAATAAATTACAGATAGGAAGAAAAATCCTATAGTAAACAATATTTTAAGGTGCAAACACAATATTAATTCAATAGACAGAGGGTCAACCCGCTATTTACATACCTATACGCTGTAATAAATCTAGCCTAATCAAGTACAAAAAACTCACTCTTCACAGTTTGTTAACCTATAGTGTCTTTATTTCTTTGATGGTTCTTTGCAATTGTTTTAAATTATTCAAATTATGGATGAAATTCGGATACTTGACAACTCTGGTTGCAAACTAGTAGTGTAGACCGGATGTAATAAATTTCAAAGCATTTGATATGCAGTGTATGTAGGTTGCTGGAAAAATACAAATTAAAAGATAAAAAAACAAAAGAATCATTGAGAATTAACCAATACAATATAAAGGCGGGAAACACTAAAAGACTTCTACCATCATAATCGTCTTTGTAAAAGTATTACCTTTAAATATTTAATAAAATTGTTAATAGATTCAAGAATGTTACTTTAGAATTGATAAGGTTGTCTCCTGCTTAAATCTAAAATACTAATAGTAATAATTTAAAATCCTCAAACGGAGGCGCGTATTGTATTTGTATGACACACCTCTGGAATTTACATTGTATCGTATGTTAATAATCATTAAAAACAATCATATTTCGAAACGTCTTAACATATAAGATGACTGGAGATTAAAGATTAAACATATTTATATAACTGAACTTTTTAGTGGTAAGTAAAATTTTGGTAAAGCGTTGTTCAAACAGTAGCCATGCATTTCTAAAACTTAAAGTAAATATTTTGTATAAAAAACAACTTACCATTCTGTCCCACTTATCTATTCCGTTTACAACCTGAAAAAAATAAAAAAAGTTTACTTTAAAAAATCTTTAAAATATTGCATCTATTATTACGAAACAACAAAAAAATAAAACATCAAACAGAAAGAGAAACGGGATCGCTTTTCGCTTGCAAAAAGGAAGTTTTGCATTAACGCTTAACTAAAGAATTAGCGACGGGGATATAATTGGTAGTGATCGTGACTGTGCTTTACTGCACGGCCCTTTTATCCATTCCGACATTGAACATTATATTGTGAGTTTTGTGGAAAAATTAAGGTACTTTAACGTAGCGAAACAAATGCCAGAGTGTTAGTTTGAAACCCAAAAACAGACGGCATAAAATATAACTCAGAAAAGTGTTTTCTGTGCGTAAGTGAAAGTGAAAAGTTTAAATTTTAATTAAATCTAACAAATACACAAATATATGTGTGTACTAAAGGCTCTCTTATTTTGTTGATTCGTTAATTAAAATCAAGAAAAGGGGTTGATTATGAGGGAGTACTCTTTTAACATAAAATATGCAAGAGTGGATTAACATAATTGAATAAGCTTTTCTCCCTTCTCCAATAATATTTGTCTTGTTAGTCATGAAATAAAGAAGTCATCCACCACATTCAATCTTGTTTTTAATCAAACACAATGGTCACTGCCTTTGTTAACATTGTTATCGACGTTAAAACAGTTGTTTCAGTTTGTGTGCAATCTAACCACCGCATGTTTTGATTTACTTGATGATTATTAACTGTTTTGATCCATAGGGTTAAATGTGAATGTAAAATAAATGAGAACGCATACATACTCCACGATCTTCGGTTTATTTCATTTGAATAGTATTATAGTGCGTGGTATTATAATTCATAAATGGCAGTGGAAACAAGTGCTATAAACCGGAATAAATCATAATTAAGACTGATCTAAATATATCATTACCATTTCCAAGCATGCTGTACTCCAACACCTTTCATAAAACGTAGTGATATTGTTTGTTCGGCTTTTCATCTTTGCTAGGTATCATAATTTAAACAAAAAGGAACCTCTGCCATACCGTAATTTTTGTTTTTGTTGTACCATTTGAATGCTTCTCTCTAAAAGATATTTTGATTCGTCTTATAAAAGCTATCTAATCTGCAACTCAACTAACAATATCGTAGCTATTAACAGGCAAATGCAACAAATTGTTAGTCAAAAATTTTTATCTGACATTGTAAAAAAAATGCCAGGTATCTCAGAAACTGAACTGGCTGGAATAATACTTTTTTCTACTGAGTTCATTCAAGTGACTGTACTTGCATTATTTGAAAAAATAGAAAGAAAATTGTTTGGAAACTTCGTGTATGGTTTGATGTCTAGAATAAAGTAATTGCTGTAGACCTAAAATGATTGCCATTTAAACCTTTCTTGTTGTATTTGAAAACAATTGATTAAAAGTTCTTAAAAGTTTAGCTAACGGTTTTCATTTTATATTTTTGTTTCATCTTTTTGCTTCATTTGCGTTGTTCGACTTGAGATCTTCAGATTTCTTTTCCTTCTATACCTCAAGTAAAATAAATGCACAATGCTAGGACACTTCAAATGTGATTGATTGCGACTGTATAAAGTGTGACAGTGACTAGAAGTTTTCCCTGGTCCGTCAGTCGGCAATAATAATTAAAGAATTCTTTGTGTTACGATACTTCTACTCTAGACCATGGGTACTCAAAAAGAAACTTAACTGACTGACATTACCAAGAATACCCCCAAAACCGATTTGTCTAGAGTCAGAAAATTCTTAGGTGCGATGCTGCTTGCAGTCTGCAGTTTAGAGTTTTTGCATAGCAAACATGCATATACTGACTGCATTATATTTGTGTTTTTTTACTAAATGAAGTTTATTGCTTCTATAAAAATCGAGACCATCAGAGTCCGGCACATCATCATCATATTCATTGTTGATTTTTGCTTCTCGAGAAGCTGTGGTCTTAGGAGCTGTTTGTAATTTCTTTTCGGCTCGATGTATTTACAACCGTTCGTTGGAACTCTGCAATTTTTGTCTGACGGTGTAAAGGTAAAATTGAAGAATGAGCTTTGCGTCAATGCCAAAACCCTGTCAATGGAAAGCGTCATAAATGGTCCTTTGATTGTGGTAATGGCCTTGCTGAAATCGGTGAGATCAGATCAACAAACGACAGATGACGTCAAGAAGCAATCTCTACAGAAATACTCACTAACCTTTGAAGAATCCGAGAGGCCCCAAAACAACCTCAGGAGCATGCAACCCGTCGATGAGGATGAGTGTGGACCAATTGCTGGGTTTGTTCGAATTGACAGAAAAATTTATTAGTTTTGGCTAGCGATAAGCTATTGTGTCTGGGATATTCTTGAAATATTCGGGAAAGCGATTCAGCCACATCCCAGTTTTTACTGCACTTTATCACAAGCTAGATTAAGTCTTGTCTCAATTATGAGCTATGAAAACATGAAAAACCAGAACATTACAGAAAATATAACCTAGTGGAGGAACGCACAGGTGCGTCAATTTACGATCCAGACTTCTTTCCAATCTTATAACATGTACATGTACAAATGTCTTGTAGAAAGTTTAACAAATCTAGAAAGTCTTCAAGGTAGTGTTACAGATATAACTGTTAGCATCCTCGATCAGAAAACACGACATAAATTAATTACGTGACTGATCGCATTTTCGAATCTTCCAGAACGCTGTCAAATATGTCAAAAGTTTCTACTGTGTTTCAGTTCATAGGTGATTCTTGGTTAGAAGCAGTTTGCTTTCTTCCAGTCATTGCTTCAGAACGGTGCAGGTAAACGCGTTTGCTATAGTGGAATGATGAGTTTTGAACTTTTTGAAGATGACGACTTTACTTGATTTCAGTTAAACGGACTGATGGAGAGATGAGATATGACGTCCATATGGGGCAAAGGTAGTGGTTAATGGTGCTAATGATGATGAACCATAGGAATTGATGATAGTAATGTAGATGTTAGGTTACGGAATTTTATTTGGCGTGGTACAGTATTGGACAGGGCGGTGACAGGAAGGATATTTGGGTGGTTATTGGTAGGTGACAATTCTTTTCAGAACCATAACCTTGTATTTCGACCTGCGAGGAGGAATGTCGGTATCGGCTGTCTGAGTAATTCCCTGATCGTCGTAGGTGGAAATGTGGTCCGGTCTGTGCAATCCGACATAAACACCTGAATGAAGTAGAAAATGGAACTGCAGCTGGATCTCGTTCTAAGATGGGAGTGGCGAACGTCTTGTGGTTCACGGACCTTAATCCTCAAATGGAACAGCGGATGGCCTGCGATTCAAAGAGTCTTAAACTGACCCAAAGGAGATTATAAGAAAATGAGATATGATGATATGATACGTTAATAAACTGTTTGAATTTAACAGAATGATTAAGATTAACTTTCTTTTTGAAATTACTGTTCATAAGATCTTGGATTGCACAATAATATTGAATACTGAGCATGATGTAAAGTCTGTTTTACTTGTTCAGATCATAAAAATAAAAACAAAGCATGTAATTACGTATTGGTAACACAAGATGAGTGCCACGCTAATTTATCATAAAGAGTTCATTGTTTACCTATAAAGAAAAAGCTATCTCTCTTATGAAATGCATCATTTTCAAGTAAAACTAATTTCTTTTAATATCTCAACTTTATTGTTACGATATTCAGATTGAATTCTGTGTGATTATTATCAAAAGGTGTCTATAGTTTCAGGATTTTACTATTGATAACATTATCAAGACAGAAAGTAATGGTACTATGTTGTAGCACAGAATCTTAAGGTGCATATCGAATATTTTTTTCCTCCTTCTTATTTTATCTCCGTATGTTTTCCATTACTTGTATTTATCCTTACTTTTCTATCTTTTTCCAAGATTTGATTTTTTTTAGATCTATTAAATGTTCGAATTTGTTTTTTTTTCTATATAGTTTTCATGCAGTTACCATAGTTGATAAAATGGGATTGGAGTGACAATTTTTAATGGAAAATTGAGATAAAATTTAGAATAACAAAGGATTTGCCTAGCTCTACGAGTAACACCAGGGGTATTATCGGCCTTGTAATACTGATAAGCTCTAGTTGCTCTAGGTAATCTTTGTTCGGTCGGAAAGCAGATACTATGTATTAACTACTTCATAACTTTCCCTACTCTTAAGTATAGGGGTCTAGAAGTTAGTTTCCAAGAGTGTTTGTTACGCTTACTTACTTTTAGTTCACTTTAATTTTGCTAATTCTTCTGATAACTGAATTGCCGTAATTGTTAATTTTTAAAAATCATTCATTAAGCGTGTGTTATTTTTTTGCAGGCCTAAAAATCTTACAATAAAAAAAAGAGCTAGGAAGAAGAAACTAATATTACAAAAGAAAAGAGGAAATTGAGGCAGTAGTTTAGTAGGTATATTAAGGAGGAACAATAAGAATAATAATAAATCATTGAAGTAATACGACAGAATACAAAATGCATAAAACAAAAAGGAAAAAGGACGAACGACTGGAGACATTCAGCGGCTAAAAGGGATTTAAAGCGAATAGCGCAGGAAAGCTGTAACCAAGCAATGAATCGATCGGTAAGGAGTGAGAGCGAGTAATTTTGAAGAAAAACGTTTTCTTAAACAGCTTGATACTTTGATTATGAAAACAAAAAGTTAAAACTGGGTTGTAATCTTAAGATATTTGTACCTTTGATTTAATAATTCTTTGTTAACTAATTCCTCAAAGACCACCCACACTGATAAGTTCATAATTTAAAATCTAATGCTTCATATTCAAATAATATGTAAAAACAACACGGATAAGAAGAAGAATCGCTTCACGTTGACAATAGCATTTATCTAATTCAATAAGATTAATGGAAAATACACCTTAAGATTGGATTTTTTATCAGTCTAATAATCATAATGAATCGAACCATCTTTGGGTAGAAACCTTCCGCAGATTTATCTATTTATAATACCTATTACATTATTTTTAAAGGATGTTGTAATAAATGATTTGGTTCGTTAAAACTATTACGTTCCGGGGAACCTTTTTCAAACAATGGCTTTGCCAACTAAAAGAATAAACCATTCTTTATGTCCCTTCTAGACACTATCGAATCATCAAGAGAACATCACCACAATCGGTTTTGATCCCTTAACAACCACCATAATTTATTTTATTTGCTACATTCCATCAGATTTCTATAAAGCAACTCATCATAATAATAAATATTTTTTCTGTGAAAACGACCTGTTGAGAGAAAGAATGAGAGAATGAATATGTTACAGTTTACAGGTAGAAAAAATGAATCACTGGGAATTATTTCAAATATTTTTATTGTTAGGCTATTTATTAATTTATATTGTTATTTTTTTCTGGTTATGGATTTATTGCTTAGGACAAAGAAACATTTATATAGAAAAGCGTAATGACCGTTTAATAAATAATAATATAAAAGACAGATAAATATTCATAATAGAGCGTAATATTGAATTGAATAAAATACGGGGGCGGGTCAAGGTTCACGTGCATATTTGTAACAACTAAGTGTGTCACTTGAAATAACAGAAGCAATGACAAGCCGTCTACTTTACAATATTTTTTACTATGTTAATACATTCTTGTTTATCTCACCAAATAAAACAACAAATACTTTAAACTACACGACTGTACTGCAATTTAAAAAATGACGTCTGAACTAACTTTTTTCATTCGTTTTTGAACAAAACTTAATTTACCCGATGATAACGGGCTGTTTCGCTATTTGTTTATCTAGATAGATCTTGAACTTCATTAATTTAAAACACAAAAAATTCAAAATTTCATAATTTATAAAACGATCTCTCACCTTGGGGCGTATGGTATTTATCTTCAACTGAAAACTCTTAGCCTTGCCCTCCAAATCTATTTATCCGCTCTTACAATTGAAATTCTTAATATGGTGTCAGGTGTGGAGTATACGAACCCACGCTCCCTGTCGGAAAACAGGGAAACACACCTGACACCATATTAAGAATTTCATAAATAAATTTGGAGGGTAAGATTCAGTGTTTTTATTTGTTGAAGATAAATGAAAATTTCATATTATTATAAACTCAAAACTCGAGTTTAGCACTCCTTGGTAGGTACTTGCGGTTTTCCGCATTAAGAGGGCGGGTATTATGTTTTATTGCAGTGGTGGAATTGAAAAAGGCTCGTTATAATCAACAGTAAAAATCTACTTATTGGTCTGGTTGTTTGTAAAGTTTATAACATTAAAAAACAGATATTTAGTTTGAAACAAACTGTCTGAATGTTTGAATAGGTTTAATTTATTTAATGAGCCATCAAGATTATGTTAGAAATAATTGTTTCCCAAGTCTAGGTCACTGAACATAAATATTTTGTAGTATCATTCCATCGTATATTTCTGATAACAACACAGTTACATGTGATGACAACTGAACGAATGCACTTGCACGGTCTATCTATATAGTATAACCTTGAAATGTAGATTGTAAATGCAAGTAGAAGATTAAACGTGTTTTACATCCATAAGGCTGTTAGTAAATAGGGAAATATACCAGTTCGCAAGCAGGAATGTAATGACAACCCAGTCCTTAATATCAGACGGAAAATTGAAAAATTTGCTAGTAGGAATATCGTCCCTAGGGGATACCATAGGAATATATTCTGCCTATGTATTTATTCTAGTAGGCAGTTGAAGATTTTGCAAAACTAATAAAGGATCCCTTTTGAGCTCTTTGGGAACGTCCAGGTCTTCGAATAATGACAGCTTTATCTAATCAGATGTTAAAACTGCGCCAATACTTGCATATACCAAAATAAAAAATTAGATAATTGTAGCGGTCATTTGGGGTAGTACAGTAAAAACCCAAACAAGTTTTTCAGAGAAGAAATAAAAATGTTAACTTTTAAGGCTACCACTAGGCTACTCAAGTCTATAATCTTTTTCCCAGTTGTTTGGATTCCACTATGCATTTGTTAACTTCTGGGCGCTTTAGGTTTTCTCCTGTTCTTTTCTATTCATTTTAGTTTGTGCCCCAAAACGAAGTATAATAGGTCAGATGTACGTTTCGTACGCCTTTAAGTTTACACCTTTTTAGAACTGCCTTGTCAGACCTGATATGGAAAAGTGCCAATAAATGAAGAATGAATCATGTTTTTACACTTCTGACAAGCTGGTTAAAACTCGTTCCAGCTGAAGGAAGGAATTCACGGATAAAACGAGCAAAATGTGACTTACACAATTATTGTGGGTTTTGGTCGTCAGCCGGTAAAATTGACTAAAACCAGTACGTTACAGTTCTTGATTCATTGATGAGATTGCTACGGCCGTAGCCTATATCTTGCAGGAACGGATTGTCAGATCGAAATGAGACTTCGGTTGTTGGTCGGTTCAGGGTAGGCCCGGAAACCTCGATTGATTTAAATTGTCAAATTCTAACAAAATCTACTTTGAAGTTAGGTCATCCTGACACTACCGATTGTCTATTGCTATTTTGGCAGTATCCTATATATCAAAAACGGGATGTCGATGTTGTATCTAAGTGGGATTTGGGTGCCTTAAACGAAAGCAAAGCAAAGCTTTACTCATCTTCAAGTATGGTTGATTTAAGAAGCCGATTGAGTCGGTGTTAGAGCATAGCTAATGGAGGAGATGATCGATGGTCAATTTGGACTACTACACTAATGCTTCCTTCTAGAGTATTAAAAAAGAAGAGTACCACGAAGTCTACTTACATAGTTAGAGCCTGGAAGAGTCTCGAAGAGGCCTCGCGCCTACACAATCTTACATGTAACAAGTAAATCTCATACTATCTAAAGCTTTCGACTTTTTACAAAAAAATGATTTGGGCTCGTTTTCAAGGTTGGTATTCTGGAGACTATTGATGAGTAAGCCATGAATCATGACATACTATATACTATATCGAGGGCCAGATCCCATAAGGATTCATAAGAATTGTGTGGGGTCTTTTCGCTACTTTGACTCATATTTTAGATTTTTCTTATCCATGCTAAGGAGCTATTTATGTTGTTACGAAAGTTTTACTCTTAATTCTGGATTTCTGATGCAGTGTGTTCTGAAACTGTACTCCATGTCTTTGATAATTACAAAAGACAAAATTTACTTGGTATTGCTTAAACTTGTGAGTCTATTCTAGCTTACATACTAAATAGATTACCGTGCAGCTGGAAGTAGTATTAAGTTGCTCATAGGGCATTACATTTTAATTTCGATTTAAGTCAGCCACTGTGTGTTATTAAAATACCTGAACAGAACTGAAATTAATTGATCTAGAAAAGGAACTCTAAAATAAAACAATTTCTAGAATGATAGAAATGAATGAATGAGAAGAATGAATAGAAAATGGTAACAGAAATAAACTTGTTTCAGTAGTAACACTTAGAGAATCAATGATGTGATAAAACCGGGCAAGTATAGATTATGAAGGAAAGAAGCGAAACCAATCTCAGTTAATGACTTTCATAGTAGCAGAAATACATTTCTAAGGACTATAAAATTTTAATAGACTAAGATATAGTCAAGCTTAATAAACTGCTAACAATCAGACATTCATAGCCAATATACTATAGGCCAGAATGATTTATCTTTGGGCAAAAATCAGAAATCATATGTTCTATTACAGACAGTAGGCAGTACGTTGTCAAGAATATCAAATCTCTACGCAACGAAACTAACCACTGAAGAGCAAATTTAGAAAGAGGGTTTTGATAGTATAAGCTCACCCTAAATTTTATTTAATATTTATAGTGTTACTGCAAGGGATATATCTTTCCCTTCTGTAAGACTTACTTGAATATACTAATCAATACAAAGGGCGTCAGCAAAAATAGGTTACCTTTTCCAGCTGTCATGTCATAGCATAATTGGTATGTCAGTGAAAAAGAACCACAAATGTTCGATTCAAAAGATCTTTTTCTGTATCATATTCTATTTTTAAACTATTTAGAATTCTATGTGAATATACATAATTTCTGTATTGAAAATAAAAATTATCTTTTCCATGCACGCTAATGAATAACTATCATTTATTTTGAAATATAATACACAAACCCGACACAGACTTTTTAAAACGGTTATTGTGTAATGTAATGACATAGTATGTAAATGAATTAAAATATTTACCAAAGACCTATTTTCTAAAGCACCTTTGTAGGCTGTAATGTCCACTATTCATGTCCATTATCTTATAATTAAATCATGCAGGTAAAACATGTTTAGCTAACCTGTGCTCTTTAACGGTATTAATAATTAAAACATAATTTGTGAAACTGAACTACAAATTTGTATCTACGGTAATATACTTTTAATTATTGCTTGTACAATAGATAACTAAGCTCATATTAATTATTTATATTGTTTTTTTTTCTGTAATTTCATTAAACGGAAATAAAAGATTGTCTATTTAAAAGAGAATGATGTTCTTTTGAAAGCTTAATCCTTTGTTAGCAGACAAAAGACATTACCTGAATGCTATGTAAGGGATTTTTTTGGAACAGAATTTATTTGTAACCGCTGGACAAGTTAATTGTGTGTGTAGACTGCAGATGGATTTACATGATAATGTAATCAAAATGTGTAAGCTAAATAAAGATAAACAATGATAGATACGTATGACATAGTTATTTATACGAGTAGTCTACGGTAGCTAAAGGGTTGTTACTTTAAAAAATTTTTTGAGAGTAAAATATCCAGCATAAGGACTGTCTTTTTACTGACTTACAGTTACCGTTCGGATAGATTTGGAATGAAGTGTGCTATGGAATAGTACTGGTTAAAAAATTTATATCAACTGCAGCAGTAAATTCATGAATATTTGAACGAAATACTGAAATTGAACTATTAATCCTAGGACCCTTCCCATTTAACTAAGAAGATCCTTCTGAAAATCTTGCAGAATCAGCTCTTTCTAATACTTAGTCTCATCTATCTGATAAGGTAATAAATGGCAGAATAGCGCTAAGTTTGCATTATGCCGCAATACATCATAAAAGGGCTGAAGATGATCCCATACATTATTGAAAAGGTAAGTGAAAATTATGGCGATTGACTTAAGAGTTTAAGACGTTGTTATTCATAACTCATTTGCAAAGAAATTGCTGCGCATTAAAGTTGCACAAGAAAAATAGAAGAATCGTCTTAATTTAAAAATGATTGGAGTCAAAGCAATCATAACACATCGTTCAATAAGTCCCGAGACTAACAACGAAAACAACATTTTTTTTTTCAAAAATCATTTTTATTCATCAATATAATCTCTTTTTAGAGTGATACAATCTTTCCAACGCCTTTCCAACATTTCTATACCATGTTTATAGAAGGATTTATCCTTTGCTTCAAAATAGGCTTCAGTTTCGTCAATGACCTCCTCATTCGAGCCAAATTTTTTTCCCTGGAGCATTTTTTTGAGATCAGCAAAGAGCCAGTAGTCGCTGGGGGCTAAATTTGGCGAATACGGGGGGTGGGGAAGCAAATCAAAGCCCAACTCGTAGATTTTTGCCATTGTTTTCATGGACTTGTGGCATGGTGTATTGTCTTGCTGAAAAAGGATTTTTTTCTTCTTCATGTGCGGTCGTTTTGCTGCGATCTCCTCCTTCAAACGTACCAACAAGTCAATATAATAATCACTGTTTACCTTTTTCCAGGTAGTCAATGAAAATGACGCCATGTGTATCCCAAAAAACAGACGCCATGACTTTGCCAGCAGATTGCTGCGTTTTTGGACGCTTTGGGCGGCTTTCGCCAGCCATGCGCCACTCAGATGATTGCCGATTCGACTCCGAAGTGAAATGATGTATCCATGTTTCATCCATGGTCACGTATCGACGCAGGAAATCCTTTTTATTGCGAGTAAATAGCGATAAACAGCTCTCTGAATCGTCGATTCGTTGCTGTTTTTGTTCCATTGAAAGCAATCGCGGCACCCACTTGGAAAAAACCTTTTTCATGCTCAATTTTTCATGAAGGATTGTAAATACGCTTCCAGATGATATCTGTGTCATTTCTGCAATCTCACGGACCTTTACTTTGCGATTTTTCATTACGATTTTGAATACTTCACTCACATTTTCCGGTGTAACGGCTTCCAATGGCCTACCCGAACGTTCCGCATCGTTTGTGTCCGTACGACCACGTTTAAACTCAGCATACCAACGACAAATCGTTGATTTGGATGGAGAGGAGTCCGGGTAACGTTTCTCAAGCCATTGCTGGGCTTCTACGGTGTTTTTACCCATTACAAAACAATGTTTTATCAACACGCGAAACTCGCTTTGTTCCATTTTTCAAACAAATTACAAAGTGACTTTACTCTAACCTCGATAACTCTGCTGTTTGTGGTCCAATCGACGTGAAATTGTTACACGTTTCATGTGAAGGTTCGCACTCTAGGGAAACGTGGCTGGTTTGGTACTACTAGCACCATCTCTGGGTTAGTCTCGGGACTTATTGAACGATGTGTTACATAGTATGTTAGAATACAAGTAATCACGCTACGATCATTTCGATCTTGAAGTTTCTTTTTTTCTTATGAAGTCTAAGAAAATATTTAAGCCATTAGAGGCCCTTTGCACTGACCTCACTCAAATTTAAACTGCTCTTAGAAACAATTGTTACTATGATTTGGATAAACGTCCCTAAACAGTAGGTTTAAAAATTAGCTTCTTCTCTCTAGGGTGCCAAAGGCAAGATTCTTGATAAACTATGAAATACCTAGTTGGAATAATAGAAAAGATAAAATTCAAGTATTTCGTAATTTTTATTGCATCATCAGCCAGCACAATTTAAAAGGATCATTTACATTTGATATTTAATACAAAACTTAAAGTGCTTGTTACACGAAATTACCTAGAATTGTTCCGTGTCTGTCAATAATTGCAAATTCCTATGGTGTGAAATCTTCTGGTGTTATACCATTTTGAAAATTTAGACATCTTTTAAGTTCAGGAGTAAAATCTAGTTTTACGAATTCTCACTTCAATTTGGAATGAAGTGTTGAATATATTGTCGGTAGCAGTAATTCGCTTCTCTGGTCTGGTGAGATCTAGTAACATCCCTATGGAGCTATCTCGAGATGCCAAGATTTTGATATCTCGTGATCCCGCAAAGATGGTCAATTTGGGATGGATTTTGGAACATAAGTGTCTAGTAAAATGGAGTTCCGGGACTATAAACCAAAATCCTGTGTGTATAATTTTTTATTTAAGATTAATGGTTCTTTCTTATTTTCATTTAGCTAAAGAATCATTTTAGATGAACAGTTATTATGGTGGTATGCACATTTACTATCATGATTCAGATATCCTCTACCTACCATAGAAACTGATTTTGTCCTTTTTCTCTCTGTTAAGATCAGATAAGGCTATAGCGTTTTGTTTAAATTCTTAATCATGGCTTTAATTTAATCGTGACAGTAGAAATCGTCCAATGTGTTTAAGTAGCCATGTGATTTAGTTAGCAGATACATGACTTTTTGAACAGCTGACACTTTGTGTTTTTGAGTGTGCACTACGTTTAAGAGACTGTTTAAGAAGGATTTCTTAAAAGAAGAAGAAAAACATTTCGGGATCGGAATTGAAATAAGTCCTGGGATCAATCTCGAAGACCTGGAAGTAAAAAGTGAAGTCTTAAAATCTTGAAATTGAATTCCGATCCTAAAATCTGAATCTTGTTACGTAGAACTATTTTATTAAAATCGTAATGGAAATCAGTTTCGAGGTGTCATGCATTATTTCCGCATAGTTATCACGTACTATACGCAAAATGTCTTCATTTTGATATCTAGTCTACAGTTAACAAAATCTTTGTTTCTGGACAGAACGCTTTGGGAAATGAACATGCCATCAGTCTATTACTTCAAAGATATGAAGGATGAGGACATGTGAAGAATGTCTGGAAACGATCCTTAAATAATTTACAAAGTGAGCATCATTGGTTCCTCCGATTACAGAAGAAAGAACAGTTCGGGGTATAACATAAATGTACTTATTGTTATTTCAATACTATTATTAAATTATAGCATACTACACAAGTGATAAATCCTTTTCTTTTGCTTTTGTTTTCTTCCTAATAATGTGACTCAAAGTAGCGATGTAGGTAAGTGGTTTGGTAGCTATAAAGCTATATTTATATTTGGCTTTCAAGTTATTTACCTATACTGTTTAGTAACCACTTTCAGTTACAGAATTGAGGGTTTTATTATAACATCAGAATAGACACCCACTAAAACATACAAAGGGAGTCTATTATTGCTTATTGTAAATAATAATCCGATGTCACATTTGGAAATAACTCGTTTGCAGAACTGTAATATTGTGTGTCCAAGCCTTAAAAGATTTAGAACTTTTCCTCATTCATTCTCAAACCCATTTATTGCACAAAGAGAAACTTCCCCATTATTTACATTTGCTGACCTATCCGACTCCACATTACACACAAAGATCCATTATAGTATACTTAGAAAAGAACAACTAAATAGATAAGCAGATAGAATTCAAATTAGAATATTGCATAAGTAAAGTGACATAAGCTTGATTAAAGCCTTTCCTTATCTAAAATGTATTTCCTTATCAAAGTTTCAATTTCAACGCACTTTCCCAACCCCAAAATGAAATTTTGTGTTATAGATTTATTATGGTGCAGAAACTCATCCTACATGATGAATACTTTATAAAACCAAATGAAGCCCTACGACATACATAAATTATAAGTTCGAACAATTTGCTTTTGAGGAGGCTTCTACAAAATCGCAAAGAACTGTTGAAATTCTATTGTATACGAAAACTAAAATAATTTATTTCCCATACAATACAAAGATTTCGAAAGACACGCACAAAAAAAAGAAGAGAAAACGATCTTTTTAGGATTCTCTAATGTATTTGAAATAACCACAAACCCAAAATAGAATATATTTCAGTTCATTTGAAAGTTGATCCGAGAAAGAAAAAAAATTATATGCGGTTTTGTCAAACCCTCCGGCTATTGTTAAGCGTTAACCTCTCGTGTCCCCTTGCCAAGTGCCATTCCCTTGCAAGGGTGGATCGAACCACAGCACCCGTGCGACTGCTAAAGATAAATAAATAAACAATTTCTGGAGTCGCTTGATGTATTGTAAATGCGTGAGTGTAACATCAAAGAATTATCTGATGCAACTCTTCTACGTCTTCGGTCTTTCCTTTGTTGTTTTTATTTTTGTTTTCTTTCAGATATTTTCGAATTGTTTTATTATGTTTTTGCCTGCCTTGTGCTTCTGATTTCTTTTGTAGATTACATAATTAATTAAGTCTGTTACACGTTATTGCATGCCAGAAAAATTAGATTTAATCACTATAGCTGAAAGAAATAATGACTGAATTACTTTATAATTAAAATTAATTACGCGCTTACATTCTTTGACGTTTTTTCTAACTCAAAATATTAATATCTAAGCTTCGGGCTACAAATTCATTAATTTTCGCATAAAAAACGTTTTCTATAATTTTGTACCACTTCCTGAAGGCGTGATTTTCTCTATGTATAAATAACATTCAATTTTTAAAAGCGCCTGAAGGCTTACAAAAAGCACAATTTACTTCCAATTCTTTGTGTATTGTGCGGTCTTTCGGTCACAGAAATTAAGATTTCAAAAGATACACCTGGAAGGTGTCATCTCATTTATAGATTTAAGCGCAGGTACCAAAAATAACAAAATCGTACTGGATATAGAGTCTAGGGGTGATTATCCTCTGTGCGCGAGAGGAACACGGAGTATAAATCACAGGCAGAGATGAATGTTATGGAAGTGTGATTTCCTGACCGTTTTCCAGGTGTCCGGATTAGTTTATGGTGGGGCTCATAAACGGGTAGTTTTTGCCTGAAGTTTATGATTTTATTATTTTCGGATTGTAAATATAGGATTTTCTACAAAAATGACAAACGAATGGTTTATGACTTGTGAGAATCTTGTAAATCTCGACGGAAAAAATTATTTCTAACAATAAAGCTTCAATTTATTTATGTATCTCGGTACCCTTGTTTATGACACGTTGTAAAAAGAAAACTAATCGGATTGAAGTTTTAACATCTTCCTCGCTGTGCCTTGTAGGATTTGCCGACTACACGACGAAACCTTTAGAAAATAATCAATAAGACGTCTACCCTTACTTGAAGGAAAAATAACTGCTATCTTTTAGGGCAGACGTTAGTAGATGTTGATGCAAGAAATAAATTTAACTCTTATTTTACAAGGGATTAGGTAGATGTAGAGAACAAAACCATATGGCTATTGGAAATTACATATGTACCGTTGTATCCTTCCCATTTATCTTTTATAATTCCTGATGGAAAATGCTTATGTAACCAGTTGATTTTATTTGTAGCATTTCTAACTTCTTTTTAGTTTTAATTTTTGATTTTAGTAAAACGTTTTTTATCTTCTCCATAATTTACAGGTAAACAAAATATTGCGTGATCAGAAAGACTTGGCAACTCAAATTAATACAATTAAATAAACGAATGTTCTAAAAAACGGATTTTGCCAAATCGTTTGACGTTTAAAATTTTATTATTTAAATTAATAAAAGTCTCGTTTCTATTTTCCATATCTTTCAAACAAAAGGAATAGTCACCTTTCACTTCTCATCACTTGTATCTGTCACCATCCTCAAGAAAATACAAGGCATTGGATATAAAGCTCAGCTACAGGATATAATGATTATTCCCCAGCGGGAAACCATAAATGACAGAAAATTCCAAATCATTTCAACAGAAATTCGTCAGGTAAATAACCTATAAGCCCTACATTGTTTAATCGTGTTATGGAAAGAACAATAGAAAGGGTAAAGAATAGAGGAAAAGGTCACATATTGGGAAACAAAGGACCTTAATACCTTTTTTATCGAAAACCAGTTTAATATGCACAACAAATCCATAACGATTTCGAGAGTACCCATTCACTGCAAGTTAGCTATCAATGATCAAGTATTTCAATTGTTTGGGCGCTAATACAAGTTTTTTTTGGAACATCATCGATAGCATGTTATGTGGGTTGAAAGAAAAGTATGCATTTAGGAAACAGCCGAACCACCAATACTTTCATACGCTGCCAAAACAAAAATAAAACAAATACCAAACAAGGAGAGACCGGTTCATGTCGATAGAATATATCTAGATATGTTGAAAGCAATTATTATTTTAAATCAAAAGACCGGACCATAAACAACAATCAGGCTGCCCTCAAAAACGCGGACATCTGCATCCTAACATGGTGCTTAGTTGAAAAAGAAGGGCTTACTCTTGTATAAGAAGTTGAAGAAATGAAGAAGTATTTTAAGTATCAATGATTTACTATTTTCGTAAAATAAAGAACCTAAAGGAAAGTCTTTATCTTGAGTATTGGATACCTATGGGTCACAGTTTGAAAGTTCGTCGTGTAGCTAGAACATTCTTCTTGTCGATATCATCACCGTAGTCTACTAGAGCAGTATCTGTCGTCGCTTGAAGCAGTGTGTGTTTCAGAAACTTTACTTTTCTTTAGCCATGGTGGAGATTGTTTGACGGTTTGAATAGAGATGAAATTGTATTGATGACAATGGAGCCCACTGAGACGACGAGTTAAATGTAGATTTTTCCGAAACGATAATGTAGGATGAAGGCGGGCGATATGCAATGTTGAATGAGGTGGAAGAATATTGAGTGGCTAAGGATTGGATTATTAGAGAACTTGATAGCGGATAAAGTAGTGATTTCTGAATGGCAGACTTTGTTATCCGCAGATGATAATGTGTATGGTGACAGTGATAGATGGGTCTGATTGGCACAGTTGGATGAAAAGAAAAACAATTTTCTTCAGAATCATAATCTTGCACGCAACGTTGTGTTTCTGATGATCATGATCACACAAAGTGATAGACTCTCTAACATCATTTACAAAGATCAGGTCACAGACTTTTTGTAAAAATAAAATCTATTCAAGTAGAATACTCTTCTACAGTTCTCGCTTCTTGATGAAAATAATAAAAGTAAAGAAAGAAAGAAACAGTAATCAGTTAACTGACTAATGAAAGGGGGGCAGATGAGCATCATTATCATAAAATCTAAAAGTGAATGTGCTAAATATTCCTTAAATAGCAGACTCAAAAAAAAGAATCAAAATTGAATGAAATTAGAATTCATGAATTTGATCCTGACAAGGCGCGATGCAGTAGAAATTAGGAAAGTAAATTCCATTAGAATATTTTAAATGATCTTATAGGGCATTCAAGATTTTTTGTAAAAATACGAAAAATAAATTTGAGACCAGACCTCATAATTAACTATGGAAACCAGGGATGAATAACGAAAGCTTGATTCAACTAGGTGTGCTAGTTGCCCAACAAATCAGATTCAGGAGGTGATCATTGTAGTATAGCAGGACATATAACATACTAATGAAACATACTATATGTAGTTTAAAAGTATGCCTTATTGTAAGATAGATTGCAGTTTAGTTGCAGAAGCTATGAAGACTAAGCAATAAGTTAAAATCTACTTGAAAGGCTGGACAATTTTGTAAACATTAATACTGTTCCGAGGAATAATAATACCGCCTTATCTAATCTTCTAGCATCTATCTATTATTCAGAAACATATCATTTAGTCATAAAAGAATTCTTCAAAATAGCATTCCTTGTCCGAAAAGAAGTGAATTTGGTTTTTTTTGTGTGTGATAATTTTTCCATTGGTAGAAAGACCGTGAACTTTGTTAGTTTGTTTAGCGAGTTTTTATAGAATTTGAAATTAGCAGAATTAATTTTAAACAGAACAGAGCTTGCAGTTGTCTTGGGAGGCTTGGCAATTATCTAAGATAAGCCTATACAAATCGAAGCATCACATGGAAACTGTCCTAAAAATTTAGGCGTTGATGGTTAAAGCTTTCTGTCTTTTTTATAAATGCATCAATGGATCTTTCGAAGAAATCAGAGAATTCGGTTCAATATTAGAGCTCAGAGAGATATTGCAGCACTCTGGTACCTAAAAGCAAAATAAATAAAATTGATAACCAAAGCATCAGTATAGAAGCTTCTCTTGAAAATCCACAGAAAAGATTACCATCAATATTTTTGAAATATGTGTGATTGCTAACTCGAAATAAAAAATATAACATTAGCCACTAAGGATATGAACTCTAAGTCTTCCTCATTCTTTAATTATGGGAAATACTTAGAGTTAGTGGCTTATCAATATGTTTACCTGGACATCTTTGGAACGCTTATCTTGGATTTGTAATTCGTTAAATAGTAATAATAAAAAAAACTTTTAAAAAGTTTCCTACCTTAAAGAATTTATAGTCGAGATTCTTTAAAACGCCACTATCTAGAGTCAAGCATCTTCAATGTCTTTGTGAACATACTCAAAAGGTCTGAGCTCGGTACTGCCATAGCCTTGGGAATAAAATGAAGCACAACGTGTGAAGATTGAATTTGACTGGTCGTAGTCAGACTTCGTCCTAAGATTAGTTCTTTCATTAATATATTGAATGGATCAAAAGTAGACGTTTCTGTTTTGTTGCTTGCTGTTCTCTCTGTGTAAGACAGAGGAGGTAAGATGGAACAGGAAAAAGTAGTTTGCCATGTTTTCCATATGAGCTAATACAATTATAATTTTGAGAATCAAATAAAGAAAATTAGTTCTCTTTTGTGTAAAGTAGGCTAACCATGCAGAAGAACCTGACGTTAATGACTTGTTTATTTTAGTCTTTTATATTGATCGCAAGATAATGCTTAACAGTCTCAAAACTCAAATAAGATAAAGATTAGTCATGAAGAAGTAAATGCATTCCTTCTTGTTGTAGAATTTAATGATAAAACACCAGGCAGAAGAAAGGAGGTCTTCAGATGCAAAGTAGTGTAAAAAAGAAAAATGACCTGCAAAACAAGTTATAAAATAGTGAAGGAAAATAAGGGCAATAATCACAGGAACTCAAAAGACAGAAATGTTTACATTGTCGACATCATTTGTACTTAATTAAATTAGGGTTCGTGATGCCTATACCACTGTTGATTTATGAGTTCTATTGAATGAATAAAGAGGCAAAATTTATATCTTCATCTGCGAGATATCAAGACATATGAAACTATAAGTTTGTACGTTTCTTGTGAAACCAGCCCTTAACTTTTATTGTCTTCAGAAAATTGTTTGAATAAATTATTCGATACTTTTGCATGAGCTATAGTTCCAAGAGAAGAAGCATTTAAATAGTATTACAGGACCCTTTGCTTTTGTCCTTCATTTTCAATTTTTACGTATCTCATATATAAAGAACCTGTACAGCATATTCAACAGAGTATGCTGATAAAATTATCAGTTTCTATTGTGTCTGTAATATTAATTCAAGTGTAGTTAAGTAGCTTATAATAAATCCTATCAGCGTAATTGTAAAGACAATGGTAGCAAATAATAAATAAGTAATAAAATAACAAAAATATTTTAATTTCACTGCAGAGGTTTTCCCGCAATAAAGCCGCCTTTTTTAAAAAGCGTCGAGCAGGCATTTTCAGAATGCTTTTCTAGTTTAAATTTAATGCTCCCAGCGATGGAGACGTATTCATCATACTGCGGTGCATTATTGCACGTGCATTTGAGACAACCAAAAGCATAAATATTGTCTACATAAATTCACAAAGGCTGAGTTAGTTGCAGAATATATGTATTTCTGTATTATGTCACTATTTGTAGAACAGTCTTTATTGCTTTTTTTTCTCAAAAAGCAATCTACTCTGTTTTAGGTAATAGAGTGGTATTTCAAATTGTTTGGGAAATAAAGTAGGGGTAAGTGTCATTATTTTTCGATTATTTATAGCTGTCCCTATAAAATTCATGATTGATTAAAAGACTAACGAGGTTCAAGCTGCAGACATAGAAATAACGCCTATTGTAGGATACCTGGACCGACGCAGTGGGGGTGCACTGCTGGTCATCTCGGCGTAAAAAGAAGGAATAGTCCTGTGAAGAGAAATTGCTTATTGTGTAACCTTCAGATCATAATTTTTATGTAATTAAGTTAGACATGCCGGTTTGAGTTTCCAACAATAGTCCATTTAGGGTTTTATTCCTAGAAAGAAGAGAAATTACAATATAAGGAGAAATTGACTTCGGTTAAAATTAAATTTCGCCATTAGAATTCTTTTGTTATTAAAATTAGAAGTGAGAAATAATACAAATTAGATTTAACTTAACAGACATTATCAAGATACCTTTCAGTTTAAACTTACATTAAGAAAGATTTATATTTCTTTCATTTACATCCCATTTTGGGAAACTTTTATAAACAGAACGTAGAACTCAGATTGGCATCTTATAAAACCTCGATTACCTGCCAATTAGTTTTAATAACCGGATTTAAATAATGAATTGCTTAATAACATTAAGTTACATAATAATAAATAACGAGAATTATTACTGTGAAAGATTAATAAGATCATCATTCACTACATTTCACGTTTTACTTTTTAAATTCAGAATGCAGAAGCAATGTAGTAATCAATATATCTCAGAAAGTTGCCTTTATGCTTTGCTAGCTCATAAAGTGTTGGATGTAGTAAATGCTAACATCCAAACCCCAACTTTCTGCATAGCAGTTGAGTGCCTTAACTATTCGATCAGTCTGACGTCAACTTTAACGATATTAAAATGTAGTCTGATGTGAGTGAGAATTTTTCCCTTCGATTAACACGACGTGAAATATTTTGTAAAAGCAACCTTGCATATTATACTATAAGTTGGGAAAACCGTAGAATATAATCAAACAAACTGCTGAAATACACATGTTCTTTGCGGAACACTGTTTTGTCTTTTGTCAGAATTATTATACCTCTCGAAATACCAAGAGAGACCGTTATCAATAGAATGCAAACTTAAATGAATCTCAGCGCATTTACTAGTTATAGTTTGCTGTAGGTAATTAATTAACACACAATCAAGTAGTTTGCTATAAATACTAACCATCGAAGTGGTATATGAGCTGTTTCACAAAGTTAGAATTAACCGTACAGAACTAATCTCAGCAATAGTGACAACTTCGATAATTTCAATGAAAAAGGTTTACTTGAGAAAAAGGTCTTCTTATCAAATAAACATTTCTTTTTTTCTCCTAATGAACTCAACTCACTAATCACTGGTTAGTTTACATTCTACTCTACACTTAGGTGTAGTTAGAGGAGGTTATTAATCTCTTAAATTGCTATACAAAAACAATTTACAAAAATTCACAATTTAAAAACATTAATCTTCTATGGTGAGTTGTAAAATTGTCCCTCCAAATAGAATATAGAATCGTGAGGATCAATAATAGTTCCAGTTTGTTGGTCACATTGAAAAACTGATTTATAATCTCTAAACACTTTAAAAGATTTCGAACTTGTGAATTTTATGCAAGAAAGGTAAATAAGAACTTGAATCAATTTTTATTACCAATCAGTAGTTGTCCCACAAATCGATATCAGAAAATTCCCATTCTCAAAATTTGAAAATTGGTTATAAGTGGTCTAGATGGGACTTTCATAATTTTTTTTGGAAATTCTTAAATTAAAATGAAATAAATTGCCTTGATACAACGACCAAAAGTTCAACGAGGAACAGAGCAAGCCTTAAGACATTACTCTCCTATGTTGAGTTATAAATCCCCCTCGCCCAAAGATAATATACAGGATGCATACATAAGTAAACCTTGAAGATGATAAAGTAGTGTTAATCTGTTGGTTTCCTAAAAATTTCGCAAAGTTACAAGACGCATTAGAAAATTCCAAATTTGAAGATTTTAATAAAAAAAAAGATAAACAGGAATTCAAATAATTTTCATCATCAATCAGTAAATGATGACCGACAAATTGATATTCAAAAAGCTCCCATTTCTACAATCGATACAACTTTTTACTGAAAGCAACATTGAAAAGAAATTTGGAAACTGGTCAACAAATGATCAAATCTGCCTACCAAAAATGGCGTCCAAAGCTTTCTAGAAACTCCTAATGAAGAGATGATTGTTTATCTGTGAGCAGTGTTTGATTAAGATTCATGTATATATACTGATAAAACAGCATTGCTTACACCTCAAGAATAATGAAGAAATTCCATCTAGAAGTGCAATTCTTGATGGAATTTTCCGTTATTTGTAAGATGTGCATTCTGTCGCTTTGGGGTTGACCATGACTTGAATTACGTTGCTCTTAATTCGTAGAACTGAGATGATGTAACTAAAAAGCAATAAATAAAACGTGAAATTAAAATTGGCACTGGATGGGGGGAATCTGGAGGTAGACATTTGAGCATAAATAACTTCAAAGTCAAAAGTTACGATCTATTACGCAAAAGAATTCTCACGGGTTAGAAATGCTTGGAGATCTTGGTTATCATTCGAGTAGACTCTTTGCTTAATTATTGTCTAACAGCCAAAATGTTTTCAAATTTTTACTTTAACTAAGAAATAGGAAATAAAATTTGCACTTAAAGCTCTATCAATCTACAGTTTTTTAAATACAGCTCATATCAAAATTATTGATTCTACGAGAATAATTCAAGTTTTACATGTTTCTTTCATCCTATCGTGTTGTTTAACATTGAAATCTCACATTAATGCTTGAAGAACAGTAATTGAGATGCTTAAATACTTTTTTTTGAGAAGAGGAAATCTGTTCAACTGCGGCGAATTTGAATATCTCTTGTCAAATACAAACAGAAAATTTTGGTTTCACATGGTTTTTTGAATGCTATTTTAAGCAATGCTCAAACTCCTGGAAATGATGAAAGGATTGTGCTCATAAAAAGATCAAACTTGAGCTAGGCATTGATTTGGAGTTCTCTGGTCTACTCGAATTTTCTGCAACACTCATCATATAAGACTTCAGTAAAATTTTAATTCCAGATAAAACCAGTAGATGCTCTTTTCGAATTTGGTTGAAATTATATAGGCCTGTGGTACATTTTAATGAGTCTGAGCAAAGACGGTTAGAATATAAGAAACTCAATTTAGAAAGGACAATAGAACTAATTTTTATTTATGAAATTTGACATCAACCAACTCATGAAAATTGAATTTCTTGGCTACCTCTTCGCTATAGAAGACCCAAGACAGTATAAAGTCAATATTCGCTATTTCTGTAAATTATAAAAAAAGTTAATTTTCGTAATTTCGTGTTGCTGAAATTCATTAAAATAATAAATTTTTATAATCACAAAACTCAATTAAAATTCCTAGAAATATCTTCATTATGTTTTTTAATTGCATAGTCGACCAACAAACCGATATCAGAAAATTTTCATTATCGATCAGTAGATGACCGACAAATCGATAGTAAAAAGATTCTCATTTCTACAATCGTTACATATTTTTTACTGAAAGCAACCTTGAAAAGAATTTTGCAAATTTGTCAACAAATGACCAAAACATGCGTAGCCAAAATGTAATCTAAAGCCTTTGTTTCTGAAAACTCTTGACGAGGAGACGCCGAGTCATCCGCTGAATTGAATGAATGTTCACGGGTGGGTAGTGTCTGATTACTCATGTATATAATAAAACGACATTGTCCACATCTCAAGAATAACGGAAAAACTTCATTGAGAAGTGCGGTTCTTGATGAAAATCTGTTATTTTTAAGGTGTGCATCCTGCCGTTTTGTCAAGCAACACAGATACATGATAATTTAATTTGGAAAATCTTAAAAATTCCAAGTAGCTAAATAATTTTCGATATCGATCCTGAGCAGCAATTCATTGGCCCAATTTAAATGTTTAATGTAAATGAGAATAGTGATAAGTAACGAGTGTTCGAAGACTTATTCATTTAGAGTTGGCTGTGATTTGAATCACACAAGATGGAGATGAAAAGTAACGTCAAGCACCATAAAGGCAGTAACCAACTTTAAACAAAAAAATTTCTAAACATCGAATACTTATTCATTGAAATCTATTGAAATTTAAAAAAAAGATTTTCAAAAAGGTAGAAACGTTTGAAGACTTTGGTCATCATTGGAATAGAAACTTCTTGGTCAACCAGTACGATCTCTAATTCTGGCTGCGTTATTGTAAGAATTCGTAAACATGTTTGTTGTAAATCATCTTTAGCAAGGTATCTGTATTGTTTGTAATAGTCAGATTTACTTGAAAATCTCTTTAACACAAATACTGAATGAATCTCAAAAATATCTAAGATAACTTTTCCTAAAGCTTGATGGAGCATCTTCTTTATAGAATTTACAGCAGGTTTCTGAGAAATGATTCGAATATTGGTTTAACGAAAATAAGTGTTCCACAAGATTGCATAAAAGCAAAGACTAATCATTAAACTCCAAGGGCTCAAGCTTTTAGAAGAACTCTTCAGTTCCTAGTAAAGGTTATATAAGAGTATTGATTAATCATTACCATCGGTTTTACATGTTTTCTTCACTGGAGATAATTTCCATTTACTTTATGTCACAACAGTGATGCACGAGAATACTGACTTAGACGCTTAAAATTTTCTTTGAGGAGCGGACATCTGTTAATAAAGGGTGAATTACCAATAGAAAATTTTCTATGAGATTCTAAGCATTGCTCAAACTCCGAATGGTATTATTGTGCTGCAATCATCAAGTAATTAAAGATCAATTTTGAGCTCTCTAGTCTACCCTTTTCTTCTTTAACACCCATCATATAAGACTTCAGTCAACTCTTAATTCCACATAAAACCAACAGAAATCTGAAGAATGCTCATCTCGAATTTGGCTTAAATTATGTGCCTACGAAACTTCTAGTCAGTTATTGTTTTAGAGTTTTAAAGCAAACACGGTTGGAATATAATAAACTGAATTTAGAAGCGAAAGGTAGGACAAATTTCTATTTATTAAATCTGACATTAACCAACCCATGAAAATTTAATTTTCGCTACCTTTAATAGAAAACTAAGACAGTAAGTCAATATTGACTATTTCTGTAAATTATAAGGAAAGTTCAGTTTGATAGTTTCGCGCTGTTGAATTTCATTAAAATAATAAATTTCTATAATTACAAAACTAAATCAAATTTCCTAGAAATAATTTCATTATCTTTTTAATTACATAATTAAGTTTTTTTCTTTTGCTGAAAGGATTTGGCTTATTCTAACAACATTTTGCTAAATCGTTTTTTATTATTAATGGTCTGTGGGTTACATGATACAATAATAACCACCTTGTAGACTAATTACTGCTAGTATAATGTTTCGGTAGCCACACCTGAAAACCCCCACAGTTAATTTTGTGTAATACTAATATTATTAATGAAAAACAATCTTTTAGTATGCAAAGAAAAAAAATTCAATTTTAGAATAAATGAGAATAAACCTAATAAATTGTACCATAGTGTGACAATTATATTTAAAGCGTGCAAGCGATGAATAACAAAAATAAATTCTCTTCTTTCCAGATTTTTTGCACAGAATTAAAATTTAACTCAAATAAGGAAATAAAACTGTTAAAACTGTAACCGTGTTGCTCATTTACGAAACGAATTGTAAATGGCGAAGAAATGTTTGCAAATGTTTTTACAAACTGTTTTAGTTAATGAAAAATATTCTGTCACTATCCCATTTCTCTTTATTTTTCTTTTGCGACATTTTGATAATGCTAAGAATTAAGAATAATCTTTGTTTTAATTTACGTGACGTAGAGATGATGGTACATTTATAACGTGATAAATGGGGGTCATTATTTTATATAGAAATTACGGTCTAATTTCAATATTATAATAATCAAATCATTAATAATAAGAAAAATGAGAATAAAACTAATTGAAGAAGTTCTTCTTGTTAATAAACTATTTAAAAATTAATTTCAATATAATTAATGACCACGATATTATATTATCTACAAATGAAAAAAGCAATTTAGATAAATTAGTGGTAACATGTCATATTTTCTTATAAAACATGCAATGACATTAATACTTGACAGTATTTCATGGTATAATTAAATGAATAAATAATAACCTGGTAGTCACAAGAAAGTTTTTTTTTTTAATTCTTTCAAAGATAATTTAAAATATAATTTTTTAAATTCTAATCTACAGCTGGTTATATAGACGAAGTGGCCCGCAGCGTACCATGCCCTCGTTCCCCGAGTACCCTCACCATAGGGTGGCAGGTAGGCAGGTGCGTGCCCTAACTTTACACAGCTCCGTTCCATCAAGCCCCACACGAGTTATTGCTGAACAAAATAGGTTCTACGTCCCCATAAAAGTATTCATATACAACCATTCAGTAATATATCTCTCATTTGCAGCGTGAAATAAAAATTTTAGGGTCACCTTGAATTTTAGTTTTCGATTTTTAAATTGCGGTGGAAGCGTGACGTTTTATGGGTCATCAGAATTGAAAATATAACGACAATTTTATGTTTCCTTTTGTGACCCATGTTTGTTTACAATTTCGGAAATAAGATTATTAATGCATGGCTGTTCAAACTTAATTTCTGCGTCGGCATTAAAAAATCCCTTAGTAGTATAGATTTTCAGATCATAAGATAATAAATAAAGATGAACTGATTAAAAACAGAACACTGTAATGGGTACTTTTAAATGTCTCATTCTCGAGTAATCAGATTAATATTGATTTATAGAATAAATTGTATAATGCATTCTGTTGTTCGACCACTTAATTTGTCATGTCGTTAACATTCGAACCAACAAAAGACTTTATGGTATAAACGGATTGTCCATTTTAAACGAGTTCATGTGTACATACATAGGTGTATACCTATGAAATGAGACTTTTTTTTCAATTTTAAACGTTTATTAACAAAAAAGGTTACAAATTTAATCTTCAAAATAATAGCCATCGCTAGCGACACATTTTACCCATCTCTCAGGCAATTTGTGAATGCCGCGCCAAAAAAATTGGCCGTCTTTGGCCGCAAACCAATCATCGAGCCATTTTTTGGCTTCTTCGTGAGAATTGAAGCGCTGCTCGGAAAGTGCGTGGCCCATCGATGCAAACAAATGATAATCGGAAGGCGCCAAGTCTGGTGAGTAAGCCGCATGCACCAGCGGTTCCCAATCGTACGTCTCCACCAATTCCCGGGTCGCTCTTGTTCGATGTGGTGGTGCATTGTCATCAAGAAAAATTACTTTGTGACGCCGATCGGCATATTCTGGGCGTTTTCGGTGTATAGCGCTGTTCAAATCGGCCAATTGTCATTGGTAGCGTGCACCGTCAACTGTTTCACCTGGTTTTAATAGCTCGTACCAAATCATACCATGCTGATCCCAGAAAACACACAGCATTGCCTTGCGGCCGAAGCGATTTGGTTTGGCCGTTGATTTTGGCTTGTGGCCGGGCGGACCATACGATCGTTTACGCTTGGGATTGGAGAAATACGCCCGTAACGATTCGATGCAAAAAAGACTTCCTTTTGAACCGGGAGAGCAGCATTTCACAAGTGGTTTTTCGGTTCTCTTGCTGCCTTTCAGTCAGTTCATGCGGCACCCATCTTCCGACCTTTAAAATCATGCCCATGTCTTTCAAACGTTTGCAAATGGTTTTTTGGGTCACTCCCAACTGCTCTGTCATCATTTCTTGCGTTTGACCATCATCTTTATTCAACAATGCTTGCAATTCGGTGTCCTCAAACTTTTTCGGTGGCCGGCCACGTTCCTTGTTCTCCACGCTAAAATCACCACTTCGGAATTTTTCAAACCACCTGAAGCACTGTGCTCTGCTTAGAGCATGTCCACCGTAAGCTTCTATAAGCATTTGATGAGCTTGAGAAGCGTTTTTCTTCAATTGATAACAGAAAATCAACGATGTCCGCAAATCGTAGTTTGAAGGCACGAAATTCGACATTTTTAAGAGCGAAAAAAATGCGTTGTTGTATGAAACATCACAAACAATGAATTGAATATTGTTGACAGATGACAGACGAAAAAAATAAGACATTTGGGACAGTTTAAAAATACTCCTAGCGACATCTGTGGTCTAATAGCTGAAAGTCTCATTTCATAGGTATACACCTGGTACATATGTACTTTCGTAATAATTGATTTTGTGCTTTATTAGCCTATATATATAGGTTTTTGCATAAATAATGTCGCAGTTCATTCTCTTAATGAATGAATTGATCAAATACATGAAATCTGATTTAGCATTAATTACATAAAATTTATTTCCTGAGAGCCCACAAGACGATTTTGGATAAATTAATTTGAATTTAGATTTCGTATATTTAGTTAATTGCTTCTTTAAAGAAATGATTTGCGACATATTTATGCAAACAAAACTGTACATATAAGGCAGACATGCCAAAGAAATATGGATGGATAGGATACAATAGTACAAAAAGGTAAAGATAGATCTAATAACTTCAGAAGACAATAACCGGTAATAGTAGAGTTCTTCGATTGTAACTGAGAGATCGGTCTACTCAAAACAGGATCTAGTGCAAAAGTTGCCAATGAACTGCTGAAGAAAAACAGTACAATTCATCAACTATTCTTTACAGAAACTTTGCTTGTGGTTGCTCATCTCTACATGAAATTTATGACACAGAGACCAGCATGTTTCAGTTGGTGTGCGACCGAATCGAATCAAACGAAGCTGGTTGCTAGTGCCTAGTTAGTTAAACAATAGTTGACAAATTTTGATTTGCTAAAATGCAAAACATGACATTTGGCAACTATCTTAAAAATTACTGAATCAATTTAAGCCAGATTGTTCCTAAGCAATCTATTATGGTTCCATTTGAACTATAAGCGGCGTAGTCATCTTAAGAATTGCCTAAAAGTTACGTTCAGCAATGAGAAATGAAGCATTGAAACCAAAACTTAAGCAATCTTCAGTTGGACAATTCATCTGATAACCAGAAGTTTAAAATCTATTTCAGGTTGATCTATACAGGGTGATTCCGAAATAAAGGGTATCCTCTTAAAGGTGGATAGCAGTGTGATAGTACATACATTTGCGATAAAAAACGGTAGGTAAAAATTACATAGTTTCCGAGAAAAATGCGATTGAAGTTTAATCGCTAAGTCAAGCCGGTCCTGCTCTCATACTTTTACTTAAGCAAAAATCGATAGGGGTTGACTGACTGTCCTTGTCATTGGCAGGTAGTTCTTACTATTTATGTGAGGGGTATAATAGTCTATCTGGTTTCTACAATGCCATAAATAACCAGTAGGAACTTTTACTTTTTAATCTGCAAACGGAAAAATATTAAAATTTTACTGTTAGTGATTTTTTTCTGTAAACTTCCGAAGAACCAAAAACTTCAACAAGCATTATGCTACATAAATAAAAATTGGTTGAATTTATTAAACTGAATTAAATACAGAGGTGATAGTTGGTAGTACCTTCCATACGCATGTTTCATTCAATTAGTATGTGTAATCCATTGCCATTTAAAATGTTTCCTATTCATGTGACTAAATAATAATAAGGGATTAAAATGTTGCTTGTGAGACTGGAGTCTAATTGTTCGTAACATAAATTTTGTTATTATTTTTTTACTGTTTTAACGAATTTCAACAACCCTGCATGTTAAACATACTTTAGATTTAAGAAGGGAAAGTTGTAAAATGTCCAGGGGGTAGCTTATGATGGCATTGTGCTACTACAGCTGCACTATTAGTTCCAAGAAAATAGGTATGTCTGTTAAATTTTTTTTTTTGCACTACAAAGGTTTAAAAACACCTTAAATCTCCTTAACTTTCACTTTTTAAGGCGAGAATACCAGAAACACTGTTCTTTTTCTAACCAGAGACGGCTTCAGTTTTTAATATTTAGGAAAATTGTCAAAATTTTCAACTTTCACGGAGCCACTTCGTTTTTTCATTTTTTGTCTTCTTTTAGCCTCACTTATCACCTATTAAAAGGATACCCTTTATTTCAGAATCACCCTGTATACTCAATACTTACTTATATATAATTAAATGAGATTGAGGCAGAAGATATTTCTGGTAAGAAAAGTTGATCCTATGCCTTGACTTGCTTGAAATACTAGTTCGTGATTTACGTAGTAGTGAAATAAATCTAAACCTTAAATGAGTTAATTTTTGATGAACAATCTAATCCTAGCAGTATTTCGACGGCCAATTTAGTACATATCTTCTGTCACGTTATTAAGATGAGGTTTGTAACTTGAAAACTAGCTTACGAGAAGGGTCTGGACAATATTTGTATAAATAATTCGTAGAAATCTGGAACTGAAAAACAATTTCGTTTAGTATCAAATAAAGTTTGCCTTTAATCAAAAAATATCAATCCTACATGAGGTTTCTGAAAACCAATGTCCATAAACGATTCTCACATTTTAGCTTACTACATACATTAATGATGAAGTTACGATTTCCTCAAGTTGAAACACTGATGAAATGACTGAACCATTTTGTCGTCTAGCTAAACGACTACATTAGTGTGATCACGTATTGAAAATATTTATTATCGTTTTGGGTCTCCAAGGACCCCGAAGGGTTGGATGGGCTGCGTCTCCCTAGATCAATACTCGTATTATGAAAAAAAAAAGACAAAAATGAAAAAAACTCCACTTGATGCTAAGTAATATATTTTTGGCTGACGAAAAATACCCAATCAGTCAAAAGATAACAGTAGAGAAAAGCTGCACAACAACAAAAATGAAAGAAAATTCACATGAGACCAATATATTTCTTGAGGAATATTCAGTTAGTCATACCATAGCAGTAAAAAGGTGTACATAAAAACAAACGTAAAAAAACTTCACATGAGGCTAATACGTCTTTAGTTGATGTTAGTCAAAAAATAGCAGTCGAGCAGGTCTACACGAAAACAGGAATGAAAGATTTTTCATGTCTTTGGCTGGCAAAGGACACTCAGTTAGTCAAAAGACAGCAGTCGAAAAGTTTTGCATAAAAACAAAAATGAAAAGAATGACATTTTATAGCTACCAACAAAAGTAGTGGGTTAAGAGATTGTCAAAATGTGAAAAAAAAGTTTGCCAAAAACGGAAAACTGATTGACAATTTTGGTCATTTCTATTAAGAGAGTTAACGATGTGAATGCCAAAGGTTTATTGGAATAGCCAAAACTTTGACTTGCATTTGAATAGAACTTTGTTGATTTCTGAATTCACAGTTAAACTTTAAGAATCTAAAAGTAGTATAGCTAACCGCCATGGAACCAAACTATCTATGTTAAATAGGCATACGAAAGTGTGGAAAATCATCATTTACCCAAACCATCAGATTTTCAAAACATCTGATGGTAACCAATATTGTTGGTTGGATTTTTACTAAAAACCGTTATAATATTGTAGTAAAAGTATTAAAAACGCAAATTTTGTCTTTCCTCTGTGGAAATACACAATTTTTAATTTTATTGTAGTAAAAGATGATAGTTTTTGTTAGATGATGGAAAAATGATTATAAAATTAAATCTTTATGAAACCGCACCGTTTTTAAAAATAAAAGCTTAGAGCAGTGGTTCTCAACCTGTGTTCCACGGAACATTAGTGTTCCGTAAACTTGTTGCAAGTGTTCCGCGAATTATGAAAAATCACTATAAGATTTATCTTGATCTTTTCTTTAGATTAAATATTCAGTCAAAAATCTCTCCCCCCTTTCCTGGTAAAAAATCCCTACATGATACTGAGCAAAGTATCAATAATGGAGCAAGTACAAGCGGAAGTAGTAACAATTATGTTGTTGTTGCAAATACGACTCATGCAAGAGATAAAATGATACGTAGTAAAATAAGAAAGATTAATAAGCAGTATTTGGACTAATATTTAAGTTTCGGATTTACATGGACCTGTGAGAAAGAATGCCAAATTCCACAATGTATTGCATGTGGAAGAAAATTGCTGAATAACTCAATGGTTCCTGCAAAATTGAGACGCCGTTTTCCTACAAAGCATGCCAATCTTGCTTCAAAAACTAAAGATTATTTCAAGAGATTGATGAACATGCAAGTTAAACAAGTAAAACGTTTTGAAAGAACTGCCAAAGTTTCTGATAAGGTTCAACTTTTTTCCTATAAGGTAGCGGAATTAATTGCATTAAAATTAAAACCACATACCATAGCAGAGTCTTTTGTTGTACCAGCATGTTGTGAGATAGTAAAAATTATGTTTGGCAACGATGCAAAACACGAAATAATGAAAATTGCTCTTTCAGAAGATACTATAAAAAATAAGAATTGAGGATATGCTAGATAATATTGAGGAAAATTAACTTCCCAAACGATACTTTGCTCTGCAGATTCACGAGTCTATTGGCATTAGCGGTAAAGCTCATATACTAGGATTTGTTGGTTTCGTTAATGAAAACCAAATAGTGAATCAATTTCTATGCTGCAGAGAACTTATTGGACGTACAACAGGACAAGACATTTTTGACTCTATTACGCCGTATTTAGAAACATTTAAAATATCATGAGACCTATGTGTAGGAATTTGCACGAACGGTGCTGCATCAATGATAGGTTCTGTTAAAGGATTTGTTACCCTTACAAAGGTCAGAAACTTAGATATCATATTTACGCGCTGTTTTTTACACAGAGAATCCCTAGTTTCGAGAACATTGCTGGCGGCATTAAAATCTGTATTCAATCAAATTGTAAATATGGTAAATTACATTAAGTCAAGACCTTTGAAAACCCGCTTCTTTAGAAAACTTTGCTTATCTATGGAAGCTCAATACGAAACTTTACTTTTGCACACTGAAGTAAGATGGTTATCTAGGGGTAAAGTGCTATGTAGAATCTTAGAATTTAAAAATGAATTGTTGGTTTCTTCCTAGAATGAAGGTACAGATTTTTTGTAAAATGCCTTAACAATGATACTTGGTGTGTCAAAATGGCATATTTAGCAGATTTTTTAATTATTTAAATAGCATTAATATGTTTCCACAAAAGAAATAAAAATATTTTAACATCGACTAACAAATTGTCAGCATTTCAGAAAAAGATATCTTTGGAAAAATCGTATATTAGATAAAAATGCAGTAGATATGCTTCCTTCACTTCAAGATAAAAATGTGGAGAAAATTGTTTTCGTTATAAAAGAACATTTAACGTTCTTGGAAGAAAAGGGTGAGAATTACTTTTCACCCTTAAATATTGAATGACAAAATCCAGTTGTCACAGTTAATACAAGTAGTGAATTTTTCCTACATGAAGAAGAAGAAATGGTTACCTCGTCAACGGATCGTACTCTGAAAATGAAATTTTCCCAAATAATTCTAAAGGCAAAATTCCTTTAGAAGATTTCTGTCCAAGAAGAGTAACCAGAGCTCTTCAAAAAGACACTTAAAATCTTGTTTCAATTTTCAACATCATATCTGCGTGAGCTTGGTTTCTCAACATTAACCAATATAAAAACTAAAAAACGGGAACGGCTTACTAATCTAGAAGAGGAAATGACCAGGGTAGCTATATCTGATATTAGACCTGATATTGATGGAATCTGTAAAGGACACCAACCTCAAATATCGCATTTAAATGAATTCAAAAAGGGTTATTTTAGTTTTTACAAGTGTAATAATTATTTTTGAAATTAATGTTTTCTCTTACTACTTTATGCAATTTATGGTCTATAATTTTTAGTAAAAGGGAGTAGTATTCATCCATATTTGTGTTAACTTTAGTGTTCTACAGGATTTTTCTACATTCAAAAGTGTTCCGCGACTGAAAAAAGGTTGATAACCACTGCCTTAGAGTATGCAGAAACAGACAAAAACAGCCCAAAGATTTGGGCAGTAAAATAGAAGAAAAATATAAAAAAAGCATGTCAAGATTGTTATATGCAAGTCTAGAGGCATGGGAAGGGAACGGATAAGTAGATGGAATTAGAGATTATAAATGTCATAGGAAGATTGCAGGAAAAGTCAAAAGGATTGAAGAAGAAACAAATGTATAGAGAAAAGATGTATTAAGAGGAACCGAACAGTCTCTAATTTGAAATACAAATAAAGATAGAATTTCAAAATAAATCTTGACAGTTTAAAAGCGAACAGCGATCAAAGTTCAGCCTGTATAGCAGAATGAAATAAGGGGAAACGAAAAAAAAGGTTAATTTCAAGGCTACAGAAAAAAAAGATTTTCTCGAGTTATTCGGGTTCGACTGTTTTATACGTGAATATGACCACCGTAAACATGCCATTTTTTAGAAATTGTTTATTTCTAGAGATAAGTACTATTAACAATATTCTTGATTAAAGAATTTCATGGTTCACATATTGCCAGAAGTTTTCGGGACGCCTTGTATAATGCAGTTGCAAACTGTAACGATTGGTGGTGTATAAAACAAGTTTATGATTGATTACATACTCTGCGTGTTAATTAAACAAACTATATGTCATATTGTGTGTTAAATTAAATTATGTATGTAATATGCTGTAAATCTGTCCGACAAAACTATTTTACAATTGGTATATCTAGGTTTTCGCTATATAATACAAAGATCAATAATAACTTTTGGGAATAATAATGTTGTATATCAAATTTCTAAATGCTCATTTTAAACACGAATTACTACAGAAAACTACTTAACAATAACAATCACTAAACTATTCAAATTTCAGAACGACGTTAACACAAATCAAATCAGTTATGGTGATTTTATTCATACATTGCATTGTTAGAAAATACTCTCGCAGACGAAAGCTGCAAGTTTACTAACATCTTTTGTAAGCTGAAATATGGGGATTTCGTCTTTTGTTTAACTCACAGTATTAGCAGAACTATATTCGCATCATTACTTTCATTGCCGGAGAGGAAATGCAGTATGAAATTCCCTTACGTGATAAATGAAATGTATGTTAGTTTCGTTACGGTGTTTACATTGGCGCAATGGATGAGAAAATGTCTGTAATTTTTTGTTTTGTTTATTTTGTAGCTAGCACAGAAACATAATTGTTCTTATAAATGACTGTAATTACGTACATACAAAGAAAAAATGGACAACAATGATTTACTATAGAATGAGATTCTTTTTGCAAACCGGGAGAAGTAAAGGAAGTTTGTCATTCAAACTATCTTGTGTGATTGGTTTGCAAGGTTTGGTTGCTTTAAATGTTTATAAAACTGGCATTATCATTCTTAAACAATCTGATTCTTTTCGTTTAGGAAATTCGATGAGATAAAATCTTAGATGATACATTTAGCTCGATCAATGAAAGCAAAACTCTCTTGACCTTTTACTATTTAGTTTTTTCAGTCATGCAGCCTTTCGATCTCCAGAGCTTAAAAAACAAAGATTTTTGCTAAAGTTCAGTGTGTAAATGGTTAATGAAACCCTGTCGTATATTTTTGAAAACTATACATCCGAAATGACCTTCAAGGAAAAATTGTTTAACTTGCAATTATTTAATACTAACATTTTTAATGTCGAAAACATGGAATATTACGGATATCTTAGCAATGCTCAGCACCATCTGGAAGTTGGAATCTCTTGACTACGGCCCTGCTTAGTAATGGACACGTACGTCATTGTGTTGAAATATGTTAATTGACTTGAGATTTATCAGTTATAGATTATTTTATCTAACACAAACAAAACAAACTTTACCGATTTCTTCAAAAGCACGAATATAACCTTTAAAGATACAAGAATACAAAAGGCGAGTACTAATTAAAACGTCGATGATAAATTTAAATGTCAGGTTTTTAAGCGATTTATTGTCTTGCACTATAGCCGTAATCTTTCTCAGTCGGCATTTTGCAAAATAAATAAAATAAATTCTTAAGTCGGTAATTTATCATTTTGCTTGATATTATTATTATTCTTTACTAGAGGCGGAAGTTGCAATTGGTATTCATAGTAATACAGAAGCCGTTACTGTAGTTTTAAAGGCGAGTAGAATATTTACATTTAACGTACTTTAATATTTTAAACGAGAAAAGAAAGAAACAAAGAATTTGAACAAAATCTCAAATATATGTAGATCAAAATTTTTCAATGCTCAGTTTCAGTTAAGCACGTTCTTTTATTCTCAGAAAGCAATTTCTTTATTCGATTGTCAGGGGTTGAATAGAAGCAATCGCTGGGGTAGCTACGTTTATGGTCACTTCAATACGGTATTGTAAATGCAGATGATGGATGAATCAGTCATGTTAAAGCAATTTGGGTGTTTTACCTGCCATAAGGCGTATGTAGTTACTTCCTTCGATGTATTGTGAATGAAATAAACCCCGAGCCGAACAATTATTATGTTTTCTGTCCACCTGCCTTACACGTTTATTTTCAAATATAAACAGGAGATTATTTTGTACAAAAGAACCTAGACTGAAAAGGGTTATTGGAACATTCAGAAATATGTAAAACCTCAAAAGAAACAAGACGTTTATTTCTAGGATTTAGCGCTTCAATCTTGTATCCGTACGCATATGTATGGTTTTAGGGTATAAACCTGATATTTGAGACGAATAAAATTATAGACGTTCGCATTCTTTGTCTTATAGTAAACTTCTAAAGGATTTATTTTAAAGAATTTCTGAAAATGCTTTCGTCCATTATCCGATAAATAATAAAGCATTACATACTGCCACAAAGTAAATAAATTATTCATAACACGAAGTGTTTCAAAGTGGGTTATCAGATTTCAGGTGTTCGTGAATTATGTCTAACGCTATAATAAATTCATTATTGAATATGTGAAAAATGGTGGTGAATATCGAACCGACATAATTAGGTGAAAACGAAATTTATTTACACACAAATTTATTTACATATTAATTTTATGCTTATTGGGGAGAAAATGCTTGCAGTAAAAAATGTAAATAGAGTTCAACAGGATTATTTCATTACATAGTCCGCAGAAGATCCATTACACAGTAATTATGAAGAGGTATCAGTAAAAAAGTTCGTCATAATAACTTAATACATAAACGTGGATAATTTTTACTTTTTATGCAGTAAATGTCATAACGTAATTTGAATTATTTCTATAAAAGTAAAAACTCTCACTTTTTATGCGCAATTTTATGTTATATCCTGGTTTATCACAGCATGAAGCTTTCAAAAAATTCAAAGTTCCCCAGAAAGAATTTCAAGTCTGAATTAACCCCTTGGTATTGATTATTTTCCTGAAGCAGCTAATAGGATAACTATTGATCATAAAAAGGTCACCTGTATATTTGCACCTTTTGCTATAAATAGATAAATGTTTACAAACGAGTGAACCAGATTTATTGATCTGGCTCTTAGTAACTTAATCACAATGAGTTGTAGCAATTATAAGGTTGAAGAAACAGACATTACCCTTTGTAGTATCAGTAGGGGAAACTTGGCTAACGCAGTGATATCGTTAACTCTGTAATGGTTTAAATTAATGTACTTAATTCTCAAAGATACGTCAATAATACAGAACAATTCAGATAAATAGAGAAAGAACCTTCTGATATCTTTAATGCCACCTAAAGTGGAATATTCATATTTCGGGAATTGCCATGTACAGAACAAACTTGAAGTCTTTACTCTTGCTTTACTACATATAGCAAAGCATAGTTAGCCTATACAGTCTTCAGCATGTTACTTTTTGGAAATTGGAAAAATGCTGGGAAAGAAGTATAATCCACATGCAAAAATATTATTTCTAATGCAATTACTAAAAGAACACTAACCTGAAGATCTCTCAAATTTCTGGCTCATTAAATATCTCAGAATCGTCTACAGTTATGGTCAAAATACTCTGGTAACAGTAGTGGAAAAGGACATTAATTAAATAACACTGTTTGTCCGATATTCTCACAAGTCAAACAAAGGAAATAAACATCTTACCAAATAGGTCGACACCATATCAACAAGAAATTGCCAATGTCAAGATTGGAACACTGCTCACGGTATAGCTATTTGTAAATATATCAGTGCCATTCTTTTACACAGCTATTTGAACATAGCCCTAATTTAAATAGACGCAGGGTCCCCCATGCAATCTCCAAAATTCATGAACTGGGGGTAAACCATCAATATTTGTAGTAATTTTGAAATTACATGCCAAAATGATCCGACCTGGCCGATTCAAAATTAAGACAACTGACCAGGGAGATGTTGCTGTTCACTATAACTCCTAAGGTTTTCAAATAGTCAAAAACGTGAGATCTATAACACTCATGATTCTGCAAAACTATTAAAAGTTAAGAAAGAAGAGTTTGGATAAATCCTCACTGAGTCTCAGTACTACAAACAGAAAATGTCATTTTACTTCAAGCAAAAACCAACCAAAATAAGAATAAGCCAAAAGTGTCATGTCTAAAGATTCTTTCAATTAAATAAGCCATAGAGCATAACTAATTAAGTCTGTCTAGATTTTTAAATACTGCTTGGAAGCACTAAAACACCAACTTGCTCAAACATCTACGTATGTGGTATTTATCATTAGACTTATTATTATTATATTAATTATTCGTATTGTACCGAGTCATCCCTCGAACCTACTAGAGAAGTGTCGAACAGTCTCGGCGTTGCTGGTCGAATGTGCCGGAGAGATCTCGCACTGTCCAGAGTTTCCGACCGTCGAATGTGCGAGAAAAGGCACGAACATTCTAGACTCATCGAGAAGAACAAGGAAACGTATATAATCGGTAGCATGAATAGAGTTAGTTAGTTCTACAATAAATAACCGCGTGTAGTTACGAACGAAATAAATGTAATTAGTCATAAATAAATTATTCTTCTCATAAAAAATAAATAATTTAGTGTAAATAAATACTGGAAATAAATTGTAATAAACTTAGTTTTTTTAAATAAATATTAAATATAAATAAACGTTTTTATAAAAAGAGCATTACAGTATATTTATTGAACTGCTAATAATCTAGGCATTCGGTGTGAGCAATTTAATATAAATGTGAGTTAGAAAGGTGTTGAAACCTTTTCCATCTACCTTAAATCTGGTTCATACTTAATTATGTTTCAAGGGGGGCAGGCTACATAGGCTTCAAGTGACAATGAAGTAGATCTAATTACACAATTAAAATGCAGAGCCGGCGTCGGGGTATTTGGCTCCTATGGGGGAATTTTCTGAAATGCCTTTGTGTGGGAAACAGGATGGTGCGTAGTACGTTTCATGTCAGTTTCATTATAACATTGACCGCGGCGCAGTGACTAATTATTGCGGTGCCTATTGCAAGTTGCCTCATTTGCATACTATTCTTGTACCGTCGTCTCTAATCTCAAAATTATTTATTAAAAAAATATTGAACTATAAAGATCAATCAAAAAGTGTTAAGAAACCCAAACTCATTCAAATTTGCTTACTAAGAATGCCTTTTTTAAAATCAAATAAACCGTCATGGTAAAGGAAATGTTAAAACGTCGATGGAAAGGGCCTACTAAGAGTAATCTGCTGATATATGCCTTAGAGTTATTAGCGATAAAGCAAGAAGATGTAGGAAATTGACTAGGTATGTCCAATGTGCATTTTAATGAAAACTATTCGTTTCATGCACTTTAACTTGACGGGATATGCTCATCTTCACTCAACATGTCTTTCAGTTTCCATACTCGTTTTAATTTGAGCTTGAGGTTGGAAGTAGTGTCGCGACACTTGTTCGGTAGACAGTCGCGTTGGCGGAAGTTGCTTGTTTGGTTAAGCTTACATTACCATCGATAGCTACATACGTGGTTAGACATCCACACTCATACTACCACGGCTATCAGCTACATTTATTTAAAAGCAAAAGTTAAAATAGGTTCCGTTGAAAAATTACATATGTAAAACACAAGACAAATTGCAATAAAAAAGGTCGGTAAGGTCTAAGCAGAAACTGTATAAGTTCTGGTTATAGACATTCTGCTGTATTTTGATGAATACATAAAGCATCGGTAAAAATAGGCAGGTGCTTGATTGGGCAATATTTTGTAAAGATGCTACATTGCTGTTTTAAAACCGTTTGTTGTTTCTGTAACTTTCAGAGCTCCGAACACGGAGTTGCTGGAAAACCATCGATGAAATAAATTGATCATGTGCTCCAGCAGTTTGCTCAAAATACGTGAGATGGGCACGTTGTTGTCATCTCATAAGTATCAAGATAACCTTAGATGAATCTGGCATTGTTTGGTGTTGTTTCATTAGTTTATAATGCAAACCTTAGTGCTTTACACGAAAAATGATTAAATAGTTTTGCTTTATTTCTTTGTACTTGCAGTATATAAAGTAAATAAAGTTAATCTGTTTCTAAATCTTGATATTTTATGAAGCATCTCTTTCGGATCAATAGAAATTGCAACACATGAATGTTGTAATCGCAGGGCCGATACTAGGGCAGAATTTCTCAAGGCGCTTTCGTGTGGTATAAGTAAACAGGATAGTACGTAATTCATTTATTGTTAGTCTTAAACTGTTTTATTGATAAATTCTGATATATTTTCTAGGAAAGCCCTCAAATGAATCATACTCACGATTTCCTCATCAATTTTAGAAAATTATATTAATGCAAGAAGTATAGAATTTGGGAAAGAAGAAATTTCAGTTTGCGTTAGATTAGAAGAATGGCTTGAACATAGGAAAAAGTGGAGTGAACAGGAGCAAGAGAGAAAGTATTACAGTTGCACTGTAAGACCCCTGGGTAGCTAAGCCTTAAAGCTACAGCCAAACTGTTCCTTGTCTAGTGACGCTTCCATTATAAACAGAATATATTCAATTGGAAATAGGCGGCTCAGTTTTAAATTCTTCAGTGAAATTACGTCATCCAATCAATGCCAAGTAAATTTCCTTTACTATATGACCACACAGCTTGGGGCTCTTGATCTTGATTGTTTATAGCGGATTTGAGCAGCTGCCGTTTTTTCTTTCAAACCTGCATACTGCTCAGTTAAAAAGTATTGTGCGTGAGGTGCTTATAAAGCCATTATAGCACGAACAGATCATCATCACGTAAATGTACAAAGACCTTATCAAACGAATATGAATAAACTCGCGTCCGGTAGAGATAGAGTTAAATGCAAATGGAAAAGATATTGACAAAGCATGGATGCTTTGCCCACGGTGTTTCATCAAAGTGACTAGTCCTAGCTACGTTTCCACCAAACAGGTCATTCCTTTTGTTTGATATCTATTGTCACTGCCTTGATGATCGCGTCATCTTGTTTCACTATTAAAGTAAATAGTCTTATCTTTTCTAAGAGTTGTATGGAACAAAATTATTGTATCACAAACAGTGAAACTCACTATCCATGACGTTTTGGTAATCCTTGTGAAGAGACAATCTCTGAAAGATACTTCTGTTTATTTGCGATGAACTTTTGTCGAAGGAAAACTACTTACTTAGTCGATGGATGGATTGGTAACTCCATGGTAACTACTGATGCTTTGGTTACTGAATCCGAAAAAAACGCTACTTTTAAAGGCTTGGTTTTTGTCATAAATGTTCTTGGAGCCCCCCCAAAAAAAACGAAAACATATTTGTCACTATGCATTAATTCTCTTTCATTGATAACGTTTCTGGTAGGTTTGCTGACGATAATGCCTCTTTCTGAGCAGATGATTTTATTAAATATTTTCAAAAACCTGACATGCTTTTGGTTTAATCCATCAGGACGTTTGTTGCCTGTACTTATAAGTAGATAAGGAAAACAGGACGATTCCATGATATTAGAGACGCCCTGAGAATATTGTATGGAATTATAACGACTAAAGATGAATTGTACAGTTTTCAGTATTAATAAAATTCTATTCGTTTGACGCTTAACTCTTAATTTTTCTAATTTGACTCAAATGATAATTAACACGTATTGGTTGCATAGATATTTTTATAGGTAGCCTAAGTCTGTAATTAACAGATTTTCTTGTATATTTCGCGACCGCCTCTATTTTAGGCCGACTTGGTACATCGTACACTCTCACCCAGTTGGAATATTTGACTAACAGTGAGTATGAGCAAAACATAAAATTATATAAAAATATAATAATTTCCATATTGGCATGAATTTAAAACAATTAAAATTATAAGAACAAGAAGTCCTGAAGGATATTTATATCTCGTTATTACTTTAATATGCTTTTAACTGAAAATTAATGGACACTCATTGAATTAATAAGGTTTATTGAATTAAAACTGGCAAATAAGAAAATTCCGAATACCTTCCTGTAATTGCATTTGTTTAAAAATCATTCCCCTGAATTTTAATTAATTAATTAAAGGACTATTTAACATTTAAAATCACAGCAGTTCCAAAACAATTAATTAAGACCGTCACAGAAATGGACAAACTAAGCTAGCGACGGATGCTCTCTGACATTAACTAAAGGCAATTCATTAAATCATTACAACCCTCGTAATGGTCAGGTTGACTTCAACGGCATCTATCAACTACAATAAATTACAATTCAAGTGGAATTAACTAATTTTCACGCTTAACCGAAATTCTTGACCTATTTCTAAAGAGATTTTAATTTTTATTTATTTTCTTCAAATTTTCCATTAAAAAACTGATATTCCTGCAAGACTACGAAAAGAAAATTAAGAAGATTCATCGTGCAATTTTTAATTACACTAACATTAAAAGTCGTACTATAAACACGCAAATCACGATTCTACAGGGAAGATTTCTCGAAGGATTTTAATTTTAAAATTCTTCAAAATTTGTATGATTAAATTTTATGTAATATCGATTAGTTCCAGAATAAAGGGCGTTTCAGATTCTCAAGAAGCCAAGGTTCTCATTATCACGAATAATTTATTGTACTTTGTTGGAAATGGCCCAGTTACAGATGAATCTTAATAGTAATTGTAGACCAATCCCTAAAGTGAGCGAAACATTTATAGTACCTTACAAATCATCCACCTTTCTCTGTGATCACACCCATGAATGCTTTTAATATTAAAACGAATAGTAATGTACATCATCATGGTGCGACCTTGCACGTCTTTATTAATCTAGATTGCAAATTTTCTGATACAAATTCTGACGACGTCATCGATTTTGCGTAGTGGTGGGATGCAAACACCCGCTATAAATACATCAAATCGATCATTTCAAATCATTCTCAGGTCAAGTTTTGAAAATATCTAACATCAAAATGAAAACTGTAAGTAAAATTGTTGTGATCTTAAGTAATCTTTCTTATTTATATTCTTTTTAGTTAATATTATCATCAATTCTAAGCATCGCTTTGGCCGCTCATTTACCCGGATATGTCCCGCCAGGTGCAGGTGGTGCATATTACGGCGGTGGCGGTGCTAACATCCCTATTGTTAATTTCGGAAACGTAAACAACGGCGATGGAAGTTATAGGTACAACTACGAGACCGGAAATGGTATAAGCGCCCACGAGGACGGAAGTCCGAGAGCACCAGGACCAGAAGGACCTGCCGTGACTGCTCAAGGGGGATTTTCTTATACGGGACCTGATGGAGTGCGATATGCCATAAGTTATACTGCTGATGAAAATGGTTTTCATCCTACAGGAGCTCATCTTCCAACCCCACCACCAATACCTGATGCTATTTTGAGATCTTTAGGGGCAGCTGGTGCAGGAGCTTATCAGGGTGATTTCGGTGGACAGTATCATCATGGCGGTTATTATTAATTGATTTTTGAGTTGGTACGAATTTTGTCATAATTTATTTAAGTATATTTATGCAGTATTTTATAAATGCTTATTTATTCAAATAAATGTATTACAATTACATTCATTTGTTTAATATAATATGGTGAAGTACTATATTTTCATGACTTCGGATTGAAGTACAGCAAAAATTGTTCAATTGAAACTTTAATTTGGGCTTTTGAATTTGATGATGGGTTCACATAGGAAGTTTAGGTTTGCAACTCTAATGGCGTAGACTAAATACACAATCCGAGGTTGTGGTGGTCTATGTATTTTCACTCTTCCAATTATCCCAGTTTATTCAGAGAGGCTTAGTTGGAGCTCTTTTAAGAAAGCGTGCCTCTATAGAAGACCTAATAAAACCAATAGGAAAATGTTTCTGTGACTTTACAGTTTTATCATTACAGAATGTTCGATCTAGTACTTTGGCAGGTCGTGGCAAAAGTGAACAACTATTTCTGTTGCCACAGAAAAACATTGATTACAGTGTCTAATATTATTGAATAGCATTAAGAGTAACAACAAGTTATTTACCAAACCTCTAGATGGAAGCTTTGGGCATGAGTTAGGAGTGGAAGTTTATTGCCAACTTAGAATTCTAAAAATTTTCGTTAGTCAAGTGCATCTTTAATGCCTGATGTATCATAGCCCTTACTAGGTGCGTTACTTATGGTCATAGAAGGTTGTATAATATATAGAGATGTTTAGATTGAGTCTTTTCCACCATGCGTTAGATTTGAACTGGAACTCAATTTTCATGTACTTGTTTAAAGTATCTTGTGCTGTACATTTTGAGTCATTTGTAGTCTGCACGATCTTCATCTCATATTTATTGATTTGTGTTATTTTAAAATGTATTTATTTTCCTAGAGCGGCCTTTTTGTTTAGGTATTTGTAGACTAATGGATGTCTTCTGGGTGTATCACTTCTATTTCTTGATCCTTTTTTGTTTTTGTGACAATAGCTTGTTATTTAGAAAATCAGCATTTCCTAAACCTATTGCTTCAATAGTCTGATTGCCCATATTGTTCTTATACCCAAAGGGTATTTTCTCTATAATCCTTGCTATTTGTGTCCGATCTTCTTGAATAATTTACTAGTTAGATTCTTGATAGATAAAGAAAATAGTTTTAGATTTCTGCTTTGAATTTATGGTGTATTTGAATTTATTTGAACTTGTACTACAACTACGTTTTGGTTGCATACTCCAAACTAATTTTACTGTTACCTCTTTAAACATTTTACACTCCGTATGTGTTACAAACATAGCTTTGTTAAACTGCTGCATTTTAGTATGAATCTAATAAAACTTGGTTAGATTTAGTAACTAACGCCATTTACAAACATTATGCAATTAGTCTAAATCCCTAGTGTGCAAGTCCAGTGTTTGTCCAAAAATTACAACTACACAAGGCTTTGTTTAATTTGGGAACAACGAAAACGACTGATTAGCATGTTCGTAATAAATATTTCAGTGTAAACACGTCTGTTATGAGATTCACACACACAGACCACCGCCAACTCGATTAGAGCACCTAATGAAATGTCGTATGCTAAACACACTTGTTTTGCTCTCTCGTTTTTATTAAGTTAGCGGATCTAGATGGCGCGCAGTACGTCCCTATTTACATGCAACGTTTTATTCCAGGAATGAGGAATATTCCGCATTCGTATTTCACCATGTTTATATTCATTACTTCTAGAAGTTTATTTAATTCGCACTATTGATCTTGCAACAGTTTTAATTATTTGTGTACACAAAGATGCTGGTATCATTAGCATTATTAATAAATGAGGGGTACAGGGCTGGAATGAAAGCGTTTCAGAACAAATGGAAATGGTTGTCAGAATACCTAAATAACTAAAGCAGGTTTGAGTAATTTAGTTTCCGACTAAATTAGAGAGGTTTAATTATAAATAAATTACAGTTGCCATTAGAATCGAGAATTGACAGTAGTGATGACAAATAAAGCCAAATGAACTGAAATCGGTTAGTTAAAATTAAATTTTGTGGTAAAAATGTTTACAGTATGTAACGAGTAAACAAAAGTAATAACTAAATTTAGATAGTCACAAACTACACAGATGTTTTTGATTAAGATGATGAATTACAGTAAAATTTCGGAATTATTGATTCTCATATTGTGTGATTTATTTATAAGCGGTACCAATAAGTTCAATGATGTAACTTAACAAATTCAGGGTGGGGTTCCATTGTCATACAGAAATTGGTTTTTATATGTCTGATAATTGAATTGTTTTAAATTTCCTCCAAAGTGATCTCCGTTTTTAGTTTAATAGTCAGATATCATAAATGCTGGAGGTTTGTATTTCTTTTTTGGTTGTTTATATTGTACACTATCAGTCTATCAGTCTATCAGACTATTTATAGAGAACGCTTAAACAATAACATTTCTCTCTTTTTAGAAACAAATGTCAGGTGTATTCTATTCATTTATGAATTTGTGGCACATTTACCAACCACTTGTTATAAGATTGCGTGGCTATAAGATTTATCATACTTTTCATTCACATAATTAGGCAAAAGAGAGCAGCTCCATAATCATCAACGGGAAGATGAATCACTATAAAGAACAATAGCTGCAAAGCGAGAAAGTTCAACACACAGTAGTGGGCATCAAGTCCGCCAAACAGAAGATGCTGGTTGGATCCTTCCAGATAGTTGTATAATCTAAAGAAATATAAGTATTCAGAATTTCTTCAACAACTGGGAAATAGATTTGTTCTGGGCGGTAACTTCAATATTAACCATACGTAGTAGAGCTCTAAATTCACTATTGCTAGTGGTAAGAAATCTCATACTGCGATAAAAGAGCTAGGATGTAATGTGAATTCGTCATGTACACCTACATATTGGTCTACGGATGCATAGAAATTTCAGATTTGCTTGACTTTCTCCAAATTATACTGTAGTGAAGAACAACTATCACCTTAGCTCACATCACTTTTCAATGATTCTAACGTTGAGTGAAAGAATGATCAAATAAGAAATGAGGCCAACATTGATAAATAAATTTACAGATTGTACTAGCTTTCAAATAGACTTATGTTTGCGAGACTGTGAAACTTATAAACAGTACAAGATCTTGACCCAGGAGTTGAAAAATTTATTAATATCATGCAGAAAGCTGTATGGGACGATACCAAAGAAATAGGCCATATACATATTCCAAAAAAATTCTCAAAAAGTCACGGAAAAAATTAAGATAGAAACAGACACAAGAGAAAATTCCAAAACTGGAAAGACACAGCTATTATCAGATATGTTATCAACCTGTCAGGTGACAGCGAAACTAATCATTGATTTTAGCAGGCAATTAAAAAATTAAATAAATCAATCACCCGAGCTGCCCCCAACGAAATTGATGATGATTCTGATTTGCACGCAGTTCCAAATCAAGAGAAAGCAGGTATAACTATAATTAATCCAAAAGATGGTAAAATCAAGAACAACACTAACCAAGGA
>VTPC01001427.1:0-14245 GCA_011009095.1 Ignelater luminosus | reverse complement strand
AAGATTTATAATTTAAGTAAATATGTAAATTCACGAAACCTGCAGTTTAAGTTGTGTTTATGTTAACGATTATGTCAGTATTTCATGCTGACGTTAGGTTTACAACCAACTTATCTCTGTCAAATGTCTTAAGTTCTACAACGTTCGCAAAATCGGTAGGTGGCTTAACGTGTTTGTTCTTATGTTCTGCTTTTCTTTCATAAGATGCTAACGGGAATCCGAGTAAATTATCCTTCTACAAATGCGAAGACCCGGGCTTCTACTAATGGAATTACAAGGCTTTCTCTTGAACGTTGTTTTGACTGACTTAAGCGCGAAGTAAACAGATTTGGTTTCAGGGTTTCAGTTGGAGGAAAGCGGGTTATATGCCATGTATTCAAAAGCAACACTGAACTGTCAACAGAACGAGAACTGTTATGCTGATGACAAGGATAATCCTGTTATCATTAAGGAATTCCCGTTTCTTTGACGGAAGAATAGGTATGGAACTTTTACGTAATCCCGCTTTTATCGAGACGAATCTTTGTGGCTTTTTTAAAAAGCGTTTTTATTTAACGATCACAAGTGTGTATTCTGCCTGATTATCCTATTAAAATACTGAATAACAATAATATGAAATAAAATGTTTCTAACGAATTATTTTGCAAATGATTCACTGCGCGTAACGTAATTCAATTAAAGTGTAAGATAAACAACTTGTTATGTAGATAAACAATCTACTGGGACTGTGAAAAAAAATTTGAAACATCTTATCATAAAAATCTACATAAAATGGTACCTATTCTGTGTTTAACATAGCAATTATTTAATTATAAAAAGCATCATGTTTTTGAAAAATAAAAAATTAAAGACACAAGAGTTGTTGCCACATTATAAACTTATTGTAGGTATTTATTAGCGTAACAATTAATACAAATTTCAAATAGTTACGCTTTGATATGCATTTTACCATTTTATCTAATGAGCTGACTTTTACCCATTTTGGGCAGAAAAATATTCCATTACCAATTAAATAAATGAGGAAGGTCAGTAAGGGGCTGATGTAGTTCAACTTCAAAAAAAAGACAAAAAACCTTTTTGATTGCTAGGAAGGTAAGCAGCAAGCATTATAAATAATAATTTCAATAAACAAAATATGAGCAACCGTTGCCACGATTGATGTTTGAATGCTTACCTAATAGGGACAGTGGTGGATTTAGGCTTAGGCCCGCAAGGCCCGGGTCTGGGATGGCAAAATCCGAGGGGCGGCAAAATTTGAGAGGCGAGAAAATTTGAGACACGATAAAAATTCGAAATTCATGGAGTTTCCCGTTGACTCTATGGAAAAATATTAGAGATGTTTCAAAAATATTATTTTTAGACAACCCCATGTGAAATAGTTGTCATATCGACTGCAGCGGCCTACTCATGACAACCTATGAAAGTTGAAATTATCAATATGTTACGATATGAAAATATCATTACTTTCATATCGTAACAGGAAACATTTTTGAAAATATTTAGGCATAATGTTGGGGCTGTCTAGAAAATAGATTCATAACTCGTTCGAAAGTGCTATATCCTAGCTCGTGTAAATTTCTGAACTTGGCTAGCGCCTCGTTTGTAAAACTACTACTTAACATGGTTAAGTATCTAATTATTGAAACAGAGAAAAAATATTAGTTGACCAATTGAAAATCTCGAGAATTAAAAAAATATAAAAAAATGTAATAGATTTTTCTCAACTCTTTGTCTTTTTCCACAGCAATTGTTTTTTATATTTTTATTATTATGTATTTTATATTCACCTTTAAAAAACAAAAAGGGCGCCATATCAAAATAGGCCTAGGGCACAATCAAACCAAAATCCGCTTTTGTATAGGCACCATCGAAAGATAGTCTTGAAGCATTTCTTCAAAGAACGTTAGAAATACTTCCTTCTCCATGAACAAAAACACTTAAATTGAAGCAAACTGAGTTCCGTCTGTAGCATTTCATATTTGCCATCGAGTTCCTCCAATCTACCGTTTTTAAACTGTAGCATTGCCTTGACCATTGGATTATTAAGGCTAAAATACGCTACCTCGTTCTAATCTCATTTGTAATAACTGAGCCAATTAGCTAGACTTGGAGAGTTGTATTATACAAAAATGACGTTTGCTCTAAACATACCTTACAATTAAGCCTGCTTGAAGTTTTTGAATTAGAGTGATGTTTACTAAGGTTGTTATGTTCAATGGAGGTTGTAGATTTTCTGAGTCTGTAAACCAGCAACTATCTATAGACCTTATTTAATGCAATGATCATATTTTTTCTTCTTGGGAAGGAGTTACTGTTATTTCGAGCACCATTCAAAACTTGAAAAATTCCTAGGTAGGTTTACTGGACAAATCTAGAAGTTTTGACCGAAAACAGACCTTAGCTCTGGATATCATTTTTAATTACCAGTGTGTAGACTCGACACTGTAGAAAAATGCGCTAACTGGTTCATTGACAAGTAAATACTACCAAAGCCTTTGTTTCTTGAATGTTGGAAACTTCATGATAGTTTGCTTTTTAAATTCAGTTGCTCATTTGAAGATTTTCCGAAATTATTTACTCACTTCATAATTTCTTATTTGTTCAATGATGTTCCGTAAACATTATTAATAATAAAATATAACAAAAGCTTCAATAATTCCATACTTGTTAAAAGAAAATTGGAGAAAGACTACAGATATAGTAAAATCAAAAGGTATGATAAAATGAAACATTCTGTATATATCAACTTCAGATAATATTTTACAAGTTTCTTTGTTACTCGTGAAAGTTTACTTCATAGATGATTCATTGTTTTGAGGTAGAATTAAAATTACTTATGATAATTGCAGGGATGTCTGCAAGTACAAGACGGCTCAATGAAACATAAACGTGGGCAGCGGAAGCTAGCCGGTTTCAAGTGTTTAAGACCATTTGAATAATTGCCACTTGTCCGGTTGTTGTAATAAGATCATACGCAAAGTGCGTTCGTCTGTTATTAAACTTTTGATATCTGTACCCATATTTACTTTTAGTATCATTTCGATAGTATTATACTTGTTTGATTGTATTTTTATATAACTGTCTATGTGGCACACAAAAAAAGAACTTAATAAAAGGTTCGTTTTTAAAATAATATATGCTTCAAAGGCAGCTGCAACTGTTGCAAGTCATGGTCTACCCCGCATTGACTAAACTATGACATCTCAGTGGGAATTAAATGCGCCTTATACCGCCAGCATCATGGGCCTATTGTGTTATTATAAGTCTTTTCGGCACAATAAAAAATATTATTTTTAATTATTCCCATTTAGCGTTGTTTGAAAGAAAAAAATTCCTAGCGGAACTCTTTTGTTAATTAGTATGTGGATATTCTTGTTTGATGTGGCGATTAGAGGTTAAGTTTACATTATAAATGCTTAACAGTAATAATCTTCATTCCATGAGAGATAAAACAACGACTCTGTAATATTAAAGCCTCAATGGCAATCGAATATCAATAATAAATGCATTTGCAAGCACCCATACACATTTATAATACAATGGTAGATATAAAGTGGATTACTACGTAATTCCACAATTGCGCTTTGGTTCTACTTCGAAGAGAATTTCTTGTTACATATTCCCCTCTAAATGCTCTGAAGTTATTTTAAAATTGAACAAACGTAATGTACATTTATAGTTTTACAAATAAGGTAAGTTAAAGCTCATAGTTAAGTTTTGAAGTTCGTACATTTTTAAAATGGTGGCGGTAACGCGTCTATCCAGGAATGATGTTGGAGTAAGACATTAACCAGTGCATTTCATGACGTCCTGGCAACCAAATATTTGGTTATTGCTGTCAGGGGTGCATTTTTAAAAGTAAAATATTAGCACAAACATTTGCAAGGCAATTTTCTGCGAACAAATTATGGAAAGAAGCTTCTTTGTTCCCCTAAATATTATTTGTGATAGATGCACCCTCTTATGCTTTAAAAATATGCCTAACATTGTACTCGAAATTATAATCATTTGCAACTTCTATAAATAATGAAGAGACGTGTGAAGTGTTTGAGGTAGAAAACGAGCATGTAATTACATATACGCAGATAATTTATGGAAAATGTATTTGTTTCGCTTTCAATTTGTTTTTGTTACGTTATTTTTGTTATTGTTGTTGTTATTTGTTATTGTGCTTAAATACGTCTTAAATGGCGGCACAACTAACGTATTTATCTTTTTGAGAAATTACTCAAATAGCGAACGAGGACAACGATACAAACTAAGCCCCATACTTCAATACCGTTTATTACAATATTTACATTAGAAAGTTGTAATTACATTTCCCCCCACTTCTTTTGATTTTATTCCATCGAAATATCTTCAGTGGTTGTTAGGCGGTAGCAAATTACGAAAAATCTGACATTCTAACCATAAAGTTGAAAAAATTTAAAAATATGCAAACAAATTGCAATTCTTAATATTGACACGACTTGACTACAACGGGACATGATATAATAGCAAACCAAAATACTACAAGAAAGATGCAAAACACGACAGGAGGTAACAGAAATGACAAATACACATGGATCGGTTCATCTCGAGAAGAATGTGGTTGTGTGTACAATAGCTAAAGGAATTTGTTATTAGAATCCTTTTCGCCGTCTTGTTAAATAGGAATGGATATCTTTTCCCGCAATTGTATTTTTTGTCAAGACATAATTGCAAGCTAACAAGATTACAGAAGTAATATAAAAGTGTTGGAAGCCTAATTTTTGTTATCCTTATCCTTATTGTTACTACTACTAACTTTCTTTTATGTTAGCTGTTTTTCTTCTTCTTTTCAAATATAAATACGACGAATATGGCCGTAAAAATGCTAATACTGAAACTATACATCTTTATTATTAATAAATCTTGTTAATTGCTATTATTATTATGTTCATGAATAGGTGCAGTTCTTTAATGGATTTTTTGACGTGTGGGAGTCTTCTGATAATAATAACTGTCTATAATAAATCTAAAAGTGAGCAGAGATGATTACCAACATAAATATTTTATATCTTTATTCTTTACGATATAGTATTTATATACAATTCCATTTCACTGTTGGGACTTACTTTTCGTATTAAAAAGTTACACAGAAATGAGATGAAAACAATAATTGCAATATTGCAGTGAAAATTATTGACAAATATAGCATTTTGACAAACTTATGCCGGAGAATATATAAAAAGAGTGAGGTTAATTAAACCATCTGTTTATTTCATCGACTACCGTGTACGATTTATAATGACCAAAAGCTACTGCCCAGATGCCAAGATATACGTCCAGATGCTTGTATTAATTTTATTTATATTATTAATATTATTATTAATCTTATAGTAAAAAAGATTCTAAGAATATATGACATTTGAGCGTCAAAACACTATCAAATGCACTCCAGCAAGATGAAAATTCATAATATTGGAAGAGACAATGACTTCTTCGACCAGGTTTCGAGAGACGTGTTGATCGACTGCGTGTTCGACCTTGGATCACCATCTCCACATTACCACCTGGTCCACAAAAATTCCTAGGAAAAGAAAAACATGCTTGCCCACGGCTTGAAAAGAGTTCATCAATCCCCAGAAAACTTCCATGTTCACGTTGATGGATGTCTTTCGCACAGTGAACGAAAACATTCACCACTAACCTGACATTAGCTCCCGTCACTTAAGTTCTTCCTGAAGAATTTTTTTGTATTTATGCCCGACATTATCAGTGCCATCCTAGAGGGGCTAATAGTAAAAGTCACGGCTTCCTGCTCTTGGTAAAAAACTCTAAACCCCTTGCAACAGTTGTCTTCACTACAGCTACTTCTCCAGATTCTAGAAGTTATGTTAGTTCAGTTGGCCTAGAAAAAAAACCTGATCAACTTTAAATAGGACCTATCTCATAGCCCGTTTGAACGTTCTCATGAAAATGTTTAAGAGAATTTTAGACAACAGAAGCAAGGCAAGGCTTCTCGAGAACCACAAGTTTTTATTATTTGACGCTGATTCACCATCGCCCCATGTTCCGCTTCTATATAGACGCTGCGGACATCCCAAAACACTAGACGTTGTCTCACGGTCACGTTTCTGAACATCTAACATGCCTTTGACAAAGTCTGACATGAAGGGTTTCTTTACAAGCTTCTACTTGATGAGGTCCTTTTTGCTCTTTTCCGTCAATATCACATCTAGAGAGTACACGCCGCAAACTGGTGCTTCCCATGGTTCCTTTCTCACTTGTTCTACATTTACTATTTACCTTTATTGTCTTAATATTCCCGCTTCCGTAACTCAAATTTACCTTTCCCAATTCGTCTACGACACCGACCTATGAGTAAGGTTCTGGAGACTGAAGACTTGGAGAATCAAACCAAACCTCTAAATCTTTTTTGATACAGCAGCCAGACTAGGTTCAAGAAATTCGGCCCAGCAGCAAGGCCGTGGAGAGAAATTCCAAAGAAGCAACTTACTAAGTCTCCAAATGAACAAATGACAGTCATTTTCTTATTTCTATTTATTTGTTTTTTTCAGTCGAGAAATCTGAACCAAAATAAATAAATCAAGTTGCGTTTAGAAAATCGAGATCCTCAGTTCAACGTTCGTTGTTTCTTTATTAAACTATCTTGGCCTCACCTTCTGCTCCACTTTGAACTGAAGTACTGCCTGAACGTTGTCAGCTGCGCGGATGCTGCTTTACACTTACAAGAGTTCGTCATTGACTATAGATTTACCATTTTTGCCACCAACTGCTATACGACTCTAACAGAAGGAAATAGTCTATAGGAGGATGCTTAGTCTATAGTGCTTTTGGTACTCTCACCCTTTGGCGGAAGTACGCAACCTGGCCAGGAATTCCTAAATGTTTGATAGAGACGATAGGTGGAAAAAGCGGTTAGGCAAAAGAAAGATCACAAACCCATGAAGTTGACTTGAACGCAGGATTGTATGACGAAACCTTTCCTGTCATCTACAGATAGCTTTAATACCTAACGAGCTGCAACTTTTCGCATTCTATTTAACCGGCTTCACACTCATTAACTTCATTTACCTAACGACGTAGTTAACGACTGTCGCGCAATATCCTCATTTGGAAGGCCCATAACCACATCTCTCGGTCCTCGAGTCTCACTAAGGTTTGTTTTGTGGTTCCCTGTAGTGGTAAGGCAAATGCCGAAACAGTATTTTCGACGAACCAGTCGTAGGGGCACTTTCTAGATTCAGCACTGTTCAACATTACAACACCATCCGCATTTCCATTCAGGATTTTCTCGAGGATGCTGCTGTTTTCAGTCTAACAGATCGCATTACTGCGCTGCCATTCGCATCGAGGATTTACATGATTCACGCGTTCTTAAAGAATAAGTCTGTGGATGACCAACATCTCAGCCAATCCAAGTTTACTCAATGTGCTAATCGTATGAAATATGTGAAGTCTGAATTAGATCTTCAGAAATACAGAAATCCAAGTAGCATAATGGTAAGATTAAACTTCATTAAAGACAGAAAAGTGAGCGAGGACAGAACAACACAATACATTAACATACTTTAAGGTTGATTATTTCAAAATAAATGTGATCAGGGGTGGATTATTTCTATAAAGTTTGGGAAAATTACATGAATGTTAATAAATATTATTCTCAAGTAACCTTGCTGATAAAGTTATCAAGAGCTGAAAAAAGCGGCCCTACAAAGTGCGAAAGCACCATTGCGAAAACATAAATGTTTATTAGAAATAAATGTGATTGAAGTTATTATAAAACAATAATAACAATGTACAAGGAATAATAATTAACTGATTGCAGATAAGTTGATACAAGAAAGTGAATAACTCGGAAAAGTAACTAGAAGCTTTCGATAATATAAAATTGAAACAAGATTGTCTTAAGTCTATCGATCTATTTAATCTGTGTCAACCAATGAAAGACAAAATAATAATAAAAGAATTCCATTATGCCATTCAAATTCAAAAAGGTTACTTCAAATTCAAATGAGGAAAAAGTCATTTAAAACTATGTTCGTTAATTTTAGTTTAGCAATTCAGAGATGAATTGTTAAATTACAATTTCCTTGAAAAGTTTTCGTAGTAGTTATAAAAGTAGATCACCGCCACCTTCTGGAATAATAATTTATTCTTTAAACTGAACGAGTATTTAACAAGTTCTCAATAGAATTTTCTAAAATTCCTTCGCGTTGAAAACGTCTGGCACCGAGTCATAGAAAGAGGAATAGCGAGCATTCCTTTAAAATCGTAGGGTACAAAAGGCAGCACGCGAGTCAATAGCTTTGATATAAAATACGGACCGCTGAGTGCTTAAGAAAGAAAGCGCTTTTAATGCATTTAGTTCAACGGATGTAGGTTACAACGAGGAATCCATTTCTTTCAATACGGCTATAGTAAGTAGCCGGAAGTAAACTTTTCAGTCACTCCCCCCCCCATCGAGATCAAAGCGTGGCCCCCCATAACTTTTGAATAAAACAAAAAGTGGTTCCCCGACTGTTATTTTCATTACGTCATGAGTAAAGGTAAATTTATTATTATAAAGAGATATCTAAGATGGTCAATCGATAAAGTCAATATAGAAATCTACAACGCTAAATTGTTTGTTTAACTTTTAGATTATTATAAAACGATTTCTATTGTTAAGTTCGCTGAGCTGTGTAGAAATATAGAACTTTCTTCCTCCAAGGGTAAATATTGCCGTTGTATCTCTCGTCTGAGATATAAATGCGTTCACTGTAATAGTAATATGTCGCAACCTTTTGTGGCAAACGTTAAGTTCGCTCTGAAAGAAATGGTTATGATCACTCTTTTTGTCCTGCCTTTTTACTTATATGATATACTAGTCTGCTAAGGACATTCTTATTTACTAAATTACATAAAAACATCGCAACTTCCTTATAAACAAAATTACAGTTTCGCAATTAAGGAGAAAATTAGGGTTGAGTGTTCTCGAGTTCTGGTAAGCAGCAATGAGCTTTTTTATGAATTGTAGGAATTTATTTAACTCAAAATTACAATGTAAACGTCAATCCCCTACAATGTTCCTACCCTTCTTAACATTAAAATAGTAGGCGTTTCTTTTGGAAAATTACAGTATACGCAAGGGAATCGTCGATGGCATCTGAATTTCTTGTGAGTTATTGATTTGTAGCCATTTGACTGTTCACATTTAAATTTATTGAGGTTGCCGGTTTGACAACCCTTTCGAGTTTAACATTTTTTTTTAACAAAAGGCCTCGTTAAGTTCAGACCAAAAACCACAAAGTTTTATAACCGCAAAACGTCAAAGAAACAAGAATTGAAGTAAAATCTTCTCCTCATCATCATCATTTAAATACCTTCTCTCTTGTAGCAGTTATACGCGAGTAACAGTTGTTACGCGGCGCCTGATTCAATTGCACTGTAAGTAGATGTATTTATTTAATTGTCATATTAACTGCCAAGAGACCGAGTTCAACTCACGCTCAAACATGGCATCAAAAACATTTAAGCCCTGGACTCCGTTGTTCTAGTCGAGGGTTCATTTTATTGGTCATTTTGACTGTCTATTGTTTTACCCTCTTGTTAATGTTGCAATATTTTATGCTTTGAGTGTATGAAACGCACCATCTGCACAATTAAATTTCTTTGACGTTTTTACAGTTTTGTAACTTAAATTCAATGCATATGTAATTTTAAAAGGTTGTAATTTATTTCGACTAACCTACAGTGTATTACAATATTGCATTTATGTCTTCAAAAATGAAATGGTGGAAATGATTTTACGAAAAAATAAATGTAAATTCCTAAAAATAAATTCCAGTATGTGTTCATGTGGAAGAAGTACGAAATGCAAAAGATGTTCTTCACGTTTACAGAAAATTTTGTCTTTAAAGATTTTCTTGGCATTTCTAGCCTGAAATATGTTAGGAATATGTATAAGTCTGTTATCATAATACCTTAAAATTCAAGCTTTCCAACCTCTTGGGGATTTATCTAGTCAAGTTTGCTTCTGTTTCAAAAATATAGAGTTAAATAAATAGTATTAAAGGATAAATTTTGTCTGACCTTTAGTAATATTTAAGTCTATACTCTGCTATCTTTGTTGTAAGTCTTACTTCTTACGTCTTACAGATATAGAGTCCTGGGAATCAATATAATTTTATTGAATTATCTGTTCAAAACTAATGTAAACTAGATAGTAACGCATAAAAACTGTTTTTAAAAATTGGTAATTTTCAAGATAACTGGTGTTAAAGTGTTAATTCAATTCTCATATCGCTGATATCCTTTATCAATTATTCTTTGATTATATATACTGAATGTTCCTCCATTTTCTGCTACGTGACTTCTTCGTCCACAGATAAGAGTAAAAATAAATCATTTATCCCGTTGTCTGTATTTTCATCTTTTGCTTCTTCTTCTGTATCCTTCGTATTCTGAGGTTTTCCGCGTTCTTTGTAACTTTATATTTCCTAGACTTCCATTTCTAATTTTAAATTTGTTCTCCCTTGAGCGCCATGTCGTTGTTAAGTGTAGAATCAGTGAATATTGTTCTAGGAAGATTTCACAATATAAAGTGAATTCCAAATCATTAGAAGTGTCTGAAAAGAAATTTTCTGGGAAAATTACAGACAAAAAAGTAATTTTGTAATATTTTATGTCAGCTAGAGCAAATTGATTCTAAAGAATGGTCGAACGTCCCAGCTCTGTACAGATTAGAAAATCCTGGAATGTTGAATAACAATGGTTTGATACCCTTAACTACCAGATGATGTTATGAAGTAAGATCTTTAGCAAAAACATTTCCAGAAATCATCAAATCAGTTTTGGGCAAAATGCCCAAGATTCTAGAAATACTGAGATTTTTCATTTCTTCATTTTTTCTGTATGATAAACATATCACCAGTATTATAGGGTTTATTAATTCAATGCGAAACTCTAGCCTTTTTGTGCAGTTATAAATACTAAATATATAAATTTTGGTTTTAGATCTCATGTTTTGAAAAATGACTAGAACTTTGAAATTTAATACTTTCCCATGTGTACGTCACATGTACGGCCTTTCTATTTTCCATGAGCGGTAGAGGTCCACATGGTCCACTTTTCTTGGCCCGTATTTACTTAGCACTGGAGATACTTCCATTAGCATCTACATATAGGAAAGGACGTAATTTTACAGTAGTTGTGGTCGATTGTGTTTTACTCCTTGTAAGAATAAAACCAGCTAAAATGAATGTAGAAGACTCAAATAAACTGAGTAGAGTGGAAATGCTTCATTATCCTAATGGATTTATGGTTGATCGCTGTTAACTGGTCGACATTTCTGGAACTATTTATCACTATGACTAAACAACTATTTTACGTTGCTAGTTGATGACGAACTCCGAAGTTTTAAATAACATGAATGGAGCTTCTTGCAATTAGTTTTTTATCAAAGTAAGTAACCTAAATCTCAATCTCCTTTGTCTTAAGTTTTGACTTATAACGCTGAACGCCGCTGTGTTGCCGAAAAAGGGATGGAGCTATTGCAAGATAGCTCAAAGACTCGAAAATTATTGAAGATTTAGAAAAACTAGTGATCATCGTCGCAGGTCTGGACGAAGATTTCAGTTGGAAGATAGTAACAGTAAGATTGTCACAAATGAACCTTAATTGTACCTAATGCTTGGGAGGAAACAATTTGAAACTCAGAATGGCGTAAGGGATCTAGCTTTGACTGTGAAACATACAAGAACCAAATTCAATTTTGCGGGAATTGGTTGAAAGTTGATTGGGAAAGAGTTTTATTCACTGGTGCTCAAATGAGCGCTATGCTCAATGCAGTATAAAGAACACCATACCATTTGACCCATGTATTGACCAAGATTCCTTAGTAATGCACGATAATGCCAATTCTAGGTTTTCTTTAACGTTATTATTGTTCTTTCTGTGTTCTTACAGTAATTTTGGTTATTTAATCATAAAATAAGTCTGAAACATTCAACCTAATTCACCAACCTTCTTGTTAATCAGATTGTTACAATATTTATGAAACAACAAAATTTAGTAATATAGTTAACAATGCATACTTAATGTGTATTTTCTATGGCTAACAAGAAATCGAATTTATTAGTAAATTAGAAATTTCTCCTAGCAATCGACCTTCTAAGTTAACAATTGCTAACTTGGACAATTTTACTTAGTGAATAAGGTCATGAATTTCTAACAAAAATATACTGTAATCTGTCCTTAACTAGAACATAAATAGTTTCTTCAAAGAGATACGTGAAGCAGTACATTATGACAAACAAAAGGCATACATACAGATTAGACAAATAGATGTCTCAGTCTATAGTGACCAATTGCATGAAATTGGTGATTGTGGGCAGGCTCATAAGGTAGTCATATTTAAAAGAAGACTGATTGAGCAAAAACCACTCCAACCGATTTTAAAAACTCAACTGCCCGCACATGTCCGTTTTTGGTATGTTTCTAAATAGTTTCCGGCGATTTTCGGTATGTACGGGAGTTTTTGTACATAAAACACATATCGCTTCAGGTGTGTTAAATAAAATGGACTCAGCATAATTTAAAAAAAAATCAGACGCTATGGTGTAAAGTATGCAAACAGCAAAGAACGAAAGCATAAATGATATATTGGGAACTAGAACAAAACCAAAACTGTATGTGCCAGCTATGCACAGTAAAAGACATTGAATACAGCAAATCTAAATTTTATTCATAGCTTATATGCCCGAAACCAACTGATGTACTGACTAAAACTATTCACAGGTATTGTGACTGTTTTACATTTGTGCAGTTCTGATCTTTCCTTAAATTGACTCTGTGAGAATCACCTGATGAATTATGTATTTATTGTTAGTGCACCAAGAACAAAAAAAAAAGATGTACAGCAAGGGCAGCAATATAATTTTCAGTTTCCTCGATCTCTTCTAATTTTTTGCTACCAAGTTAAAAAAAGTTGGAATTTGACCAAACGGATCGTTAGTTTGATAGTTTTGCTTCGATCAACCTTAATAATAATAATAATAATAAACAGATATTTGTTACTGTCTGAGTGTTTTAATGTTCAAAAGAGATTCCTTTTCAATCTTTTCTTCAAACAGAGTCTTTGGAGGTATCTAGATGCTCATTATGCAAGTCATTTTTTTTGGTTCGGCTATTTTCGGCATAGAAGAATGTGAAGTTTTTCAATGTTTTGCCTGTTCTGATTTTCATTTTTCTTCTTTAGGATCTAACCAGTGTCTTGTTCAAATTTCTGTAGTCTACTTTTAGACTTAGTGAACTTAACTTGATTATTTGTTTTTGGCAATTCATTCAACAATGTTGTGACAAATCCCAAATTGTTTCCAAAAAGAAGCAAAAGCTCTTCTGAAAGCAGCAAAGGAAGATCGAACTGTAAAAGGGATGTCAGTAGAATTGCAGAAGGTTGGATATTGGTCTGAGCGTAATTACATTTTATACTGTAAAAACCAAAAACGACATGGGAGATTGGTTCTACTCCTATTCATTGGACACGGGAAGAAAATAGTTGCAGTAATTCTGAATGCAAATCTAAAATTAGAGAATTTAGTAAAATTGCAAATGGTCCATAAACAAAAGAACATATTGGAACTGCCAAGAAATACCTACAGTTGTACACCTCTGTTTCAAAACTTGAGTTATACCGTAGTAACCAGTAGATTCAGCATACTTCATGTAATCTTTATTCCAAGGAAGTTTAACCAATTCTATAGAGAAAAAAATTGTGCAATAACGGATAATGAGCAAGACAGTTTTTGAGTTTAGGTTGAGTCACTATTTACAAAATCGAAGATCTATTGCAAGAGAAGGGTACTGGCTAGAAAACAATAGCTTTAGACGCAAATCTAATTAGTAAATACTCTGCTTTTTATCTTTATTTCTAGTGGCTGGTTCTGCTGTTTTTAAGGCACTTTCTTATAAAGATTTTAGATCATCAAAAGCCTCATTTCTCAATGTTTATAAATAACGGATCGTGACTATCCTATCAAGAGAGGACAACATGACAATTATTTTTTAAAATGAACTGATTTTAATGAAAACAGTATGACTAATCTCATTACCACTAATACTGTTTTACAGCATGCTGTATAAAATGTGCCATGTAGACGAATGATTTCCCAATTTACTTGTTTTTTGTATCTCTAAAATCAAAAAAACTGTATTTAAACTAATAGCTAATATTTTGCTACAAAAGTAGTAACAAAAAGTAAAACTCTAAAACATTTAA
>VTPC01001426.1:107897-127729 GCA_011009095.1 Ignelater luminosus | reverse complement strand
AGATCTATTTTAATACACTACACCATGAATTAGAATAACCTTTAAAAGATTTTTTTATAATTTTAATATTAAAAAATAATGTAATAACCACAAATATAACTTACCTTTAAAAAACCTAATATACAGTGTGTCCCTATTTCGATGCTAACTCTTGGGATCTCGGAAATTGTAAGAGATACGAAGTCTGTTAAGTTAAACAAATTTTGGATATTTTGGAGATCGGTTTACTTATGCCTTTGTTTTTTCAAAAAAGTTTACGGCTTACTAGATATTTGCTAAAAACGAAATTATATATATATATTTTAATAAAAAGCATTTCCCACTTAGTATGCTATGGCTTTAAACATATGAAAATCATTGGTTTTTGTCAGATAAATTACATTTGTTATGTAACAATTGCTGAAACAAAACAAAAGACGCTTTTAAGATACTCTACTGAGCATTCACAGATAGCATCAGATAAGTATCTAATGCCCTATAAAAGCGTATTTATTTTGTTTTAGCAATTTTTGCATAACAAATGAATTTCTTTGATAAAACTCCACGACTTTATATGTTAGATGTCATGGCACACTATGATGAACAATAATTTTCACTTCATAACTCGGTAAAACAAAAGAATAGCTATGTCAAACCATGTATTACTAAAAAATATTTAAGGAGTGCAGTTCAGTAATATGGAAATCAAGTAGGCGTTCCATTAGAAAAAATTTGGCTTTACGTTTCACCGCCGAAGTAAAACAAAAGACAATTGCGAAAATAATTTTTTTGTGTTTCGGAGAAACTTCTTTAAAACACCTTCTTTGCTGTTCTTTCCTATCTTTGCTTGTTCCTGAGATATTTCACTTCAAGAAAATAAGATAATTTCGTTTTTAGCAAATATCTAGTAAGCCATAAACTTTTTTGAAAAAACAAAAGCATAAGTAAACCGATCTCTAAAATAGCCAAAATTTTTCTAATTTAACCGACTTCGTATCTCTTACAGTTTCCAAGATCCCAATAGTGAGCATCAAAATAGGGATACACTGTAGATTCAGAAGGTATAAACTTAATGTGCTTTAGAATAGATTAAAACTAATTAATCATCATCATCATCAAAAGTTGTCCATATTTCCACAGGCCCTTCCTAGAGACTTTTCAACACTGTCTTATCCTGTGCCCTCCTGTTTATACCAACATATTTCTTTCCTTCCTCTTTCAGCTCGTCCATCATCTTCAACCTTCTTCTTCCTTTTCTTTTCTTTCCTGCGACAAAGCCCTCTAACATATCTTTCATTAAGCAATCCCTCCTCAGTACATACCCTATGAAGTTCTTTTTCCTTTTGCTTACAACATCGAATAGTTTTCTTCGTTCCACCACGCTCTCCCAAACTTCTTCATTCCTTATCCCGTGTGTTTATTTAATGCCTAACCTTCTTCACAACCAGATCTCAAAAGCAGCAGTTTTGGAGCTTAAATTGAACAGAATTTAAAATTTCGTGATTTCGGTTTTAAGCCACCCAGCAGCATTTAGCGTATTCGCATCACCCATCATGTCATTCACCTAGAAGCTAGATATGGATATAATCATCTCACACGCGTCGGGAAAATTACATTCGTTTAGGTTAGCTAACTTAATAAGTAATCGCGTAGCTAGAAAGCTTGCTGGAGCAGTTCCGTAAGTTATAATGTTTAATTCGTATGACCTTAGTTTATCTGTCGGGTTTTCCCGCCAAATAATACGTGGTAAGTTACGTTGATATGAATGAACTTCAATTTGCCTATACATTTTAAATAAATCGACAACGAAGACATAGGTAAATGATCTGCATCTTAACAATATATCAAAAAGTTTATTTTGAACCAGGGATCCGGTTTTCAAAAATTTTTTTTTTATTTTTCAACATAGTCTCCTTTTAGAAATATACACTTCTCCCAACGTTCCTGCCATTTTTTTAACCCCTCCAAAAAATTGGATTTGTCGAACTCTCCAAAATACGCCTCAATCTCGGCGATGACTTCCTCGTTTGAGCTAAATTTTTTTCCCGCGAGCCATTTCTTCATGTTAGGAAGCAAGAAAAAGTTGCAGGGAGCCAGATCGGGTGAATACGGGGGGTGCGGCAGCAATTCATAACGCAATTCATGCAGTTTGGCGGCGACAACTCCGGATGAATGTGTTGGTGCGTTATCGTAGTGAAACAGCACCTTCTTTTTCGCCAAATGCGGCCGTGTCTCCTTCAATTTTTTGTCCAAGCTGTCTAATAACTCACTTTAGTATTGTCCAGTGATCGTTCTTCCTTTTTCTAAAAAATCCATGAGGATGACGCCGTTCGCATTCCAAAAAATCGTCGCCATGACCTTTCCGGCCGATGGAACCATCTTCGCTTTCTTTGGAGCAGATTTACCGGGAGAAATCCATTGTTTTGATTGTTGCTTAGTTTCTGGTGTGTAATGATGAATCCAGGTTTCATCAACGGTGACAACTCGACGCAAAAATCCTTCGGATTTCGCTTAAATTGCTCCAAACACTGCTTCGAAGTTAACAGCCGCATCCGCTTGTTGTCCACCGTTAGCAATCGCGACACCCATCGCGCCGACAATTTTTTCATCGCCAACTTATCATGTAAAATATTAATTGCCGTTCCGGTCGACACACCTACGGCCTCTGCTACTTCACGCACTTTCGTTCGTCGATCAGCGAGAATCATGTCGTGGACTTTTTGAATGATTTCCTCGGTAACCACGTCTGCCGGGCGTCCTGGTCGCTCCTCATCAAAAACGGATGTTCTCTCACGTTTAAATTCGTTGAACCAATATCTAACTGTGGTCATAGATGGCGAAGTGTCCCCATAAACAGCATCCAACTTTGCTTTTATCTCCTCGCATTTTTTCCCATCCAAAAACAGAAAGCGAATTACCGAACGATACTGCTCTTTTTCCATCTTAGCTAAAATCACGAAACACGTCTTACTCAAATGGCTGTCAAATCCAAACTAACCTATCAATCAGTCTGCAATTTGTTATACCGTCGTTTGATAGATGGCAGCACACGATGATAACACCAACTTCCCTCAGGAACGCCTTTTGTCGTCAAACACGGGTATTTACTGAACCGCCCTCGTATTGTATCACGCGTAAGCAACTTTACGGAAAATCTACGTTGGGCATTTCTTGTGTAACTTTGAAGAAAACTGTTTTCGCATTCCTGCTCTTCGCGTAGCTTTGGGCAAGTTAATTTCTTCGGTTTCCCAAAAATCGTTAAACTTGGGCGTGTAGATTTTGAGTATTAATTGAGCGATTGTATACCGCTCGCGAAGGTAGGTTGTAAGAAAGGATTTTGCCCACGACAATCCATCCTAATTTAGTTTTTTGAAAGGTGAAATCATTTGTTCTAGTCTTTATTTGACCAACGCATAACAGCTCGTTGAAGAGTTCTATGCCCAATAAAATATCAATGTGGCCCGCTTTATTAAACTTAGGGTCTGCAAGATTTACATTGGGCATCTCTAATTGAGACAGATCAAATAAAATTTGAGGTATATTGTTGGCAATTTTATCCACTAATAAGAGCGGAATCCCCTTGCTGAAATTATTAAGCCTTGATTTAATCGTAGTTCTTACTTTATTTTCAATAATTTAATCTGATTTCCGTGGTGGTCCGAAATATGGACTATAGCGGTAGATAAAAGATGCTGCGCTAGTTTTGCTTGTGACGAATAAGCAACTATTGAAGAACCTTGGTTGTCAGAGTGCGCTTGATTAGCATATTGGTCATTACTCGTAATTGGGCTTGTACTCGCGTTGTTTGATCCGGTGTTTGGATCATTATTTTGTATGTTATTTTGCGTAAGTGTATTTTTGTTAATATTCGTGTCGCTTTCTAAATGCAATAATGAACTGTGCCGCTTTTTACATGCCGGGTCGATTTTCTCTAATAGCTGACATCGCCTTAAAAGGAAATCGGTAAACTCTTTTAATGAAGGAAATATTATTTTTATCCGGGGTACTACTTTTCCATTCGCGTTTGGCATCTAAATCAAATTTTTGAGCGAAAATATAAATTAATAACGTGTCCCACGACGACGTGTTTTTCTGGATCGCATCTAAAAACGTTCTGAGTGAAATAGCCGATTCTTGTTTTATAGCGGGTGAACATAAAATGTCTTGAATATGCTTATCTACAATAAGCCTTTTATTTTCAAACCTTTCACGTAAAAGATCCCAAGCCGTGCTGTAGTTTGCCGCTTCAAGTCAAGAGCTACAATAACCTGTCTAGCCTCACTCTTTAAACATCTTTGAAGATAATAGATTTTGTGCACCACAGCAACGTTTCCATTGCGGTTCACCAATGCTTCAAAATTGCCAACAAGGAAAAAGCACTGTTCATGGGCGCCGCTGAATTGGGGGAGATCTATGGGGGGTAAACGCGGTTTGCCTGTAGGAGGCTTGCTTTGTTTACCGATAACGGGACTTAAAACCAGAATTTGAGGTGCCGGAACAGGAGTACTTTTACCTTCTTCTAATAACATTTTACTCTGACTCACTACTGCGAAATATTGATCTTCGAATATATTTCTGTATTCAACCTGCGAAATAATTTCGATTTGTGACTGTAGGCCATCGAACTTGCCCCATACGTCTTTAGTTTTTGTAAATCTTGTTTCTAATTCAACGTAATTGTTTTTTTAAATGAACCTATAAAGCTTTAAAATCGCGTAAGTTGACACCTTATTGTGCCCCTTTTGTTTATAAACCTAGAAATCTCTTTTTCATTAGGCATTTTAAATAGTATACTTCAAATATGTTAAATGGTAAAGAAACGGCTTAATTTTGGCCAAATTGAAACCGCCAGCGGGTAAGTGGGACAAATAGTTAAATATGGAATAAAAAAATTGGAGAATTCCTACTCAGCTTCTTCTTTTTGAGTTGTGTTGCTACATTCACTGCTGGGCTTTTCGTGTCAGTGCAATTTTCTCGAATCACTTTTATTAATTTTACGCTTTACAGTCAACACGCGGCAAGTGTCCGATTAACTACTTTTCTATTCGATTGTTATTTTTGTTTTTTATTTTCACTATCCAAAGGTTGATTTATGTGGATCAAAGGACCAATTTATGTTGGGTTTTTGATTTTGCTTTTGTTGAGCACATTGTTCCCTCGTTTCCGTCGGATATGGTAAGCTTTCTTATTTTGCAATAATTATTATACTACCACACATGCTCTATTTGCACTTAGTACATTTATTTAATTAGAAATATTTAATTAACGTAACATATTATAACTTATTTGTATGTATCGATATGCTTTTCACTAAGTCAAGTGTGTTGGCTTCTTTTTATTTTTTTTTTGGTTCCCTTGGGTAGAGGGCACCGGGCAGACGGGCAGATAATCCCCTTTAACAGAGTCGGTATTTCACCGAAAGCAAATGACCGACAACCTCGACAGACGTAATGTAACTTATGTACATCAGTGAGGGCCTCATTTTCATGTACGAGATTTATGAATAAATTTCAGAAGTTTAACCATTCTTCAGGGTTTCCATTGAAATTGGGGAGATTTATAGTGGGAAGTTTCACAAAATCTTTGTAAATTGTGCTACTTGACGATTGCAAACCTCCATTAATGCTAACTACGTCAGATGTGCCCACAACAGGTCCTGGCAAGAGAAGCTCATGACAAGAAACAACCGTACTGGGTTTTGCAGGGAGATTGTCTTGAGTGGAAAGCTTTTCTAGAATGTCTTCTGCATCAGAGATTGTTTCATGATGTTTTTTTTTAAATTCCGTTATATGCTCTGGCTCACTTTCAAGATCCTCACTTGCATTTTCTATTTGTAATTGAAGCTGATCAAACGTATCTTGCAACGGCTGTATTGTGAGAAGCCTTGTACGTATTTGAATCACATCACAATTTTCCAGAACGCCGTTATTCGTCTCAATTTCAGTTTTAATTCAGCACAAATAATCCTCAAAACGGGTCAAACGAGCCTTGACGGATCCACTATGTCTAGCTAGTGTGTCCATTATGCTTACGAATATGACCGAAATAATTAAATAAATGAATTGAGATTTGCACGAAAACTAAACGAACACTACAGCAGCAACTTAAACAATTTGCAATTGCGTGTAAACTAATCAATTAATTAATTAACATTTGAGATAAATCACGTGACTATAAAATGGTTTCTAGCTTGCATGTAATTTTGAATTACTTAATTAGTATAGAAATTTGTTGAATTGTATGTTTGCGAAAGAATTGCGAAGATGAATTATTCAATGCATAAGCACTAACAGCACACCGCATGCATCTGCTGTGTATAAATATCACACATGAATAAATTGCACAATAAACCAAAGAGTAATACAAGAAGATGCAATTAAAGTCAATTTTATTTTACAGAACGAACAAAGGTATTTATGAAAAAAAAAGAAAAACTCACCTGCTAATCATTTAAATGATTTTCGTGTTAAACTTATTATAACAGCAGGGTGTCTGCCAAGGACTAATCAAAGTCGATGCAACAACGAAGTGTTGAAATCCGGCTCGAAAGACCATTTTATGTATGTCGGAGAAGTTGCTGGTTTCAACACTTCTTCTTAATTGAATAATTACAACATATTTACACGTAACTATTTATTTTAACGAAACAGAAAGCTAATGAACAAGTGGATTACGGAGGTGGTCGAAAACAGACCCAACAGTGAGACTAGGCAGGTATAAAAAGATACGTATCTCTTATTCTGTCTTAGAAAAACATAAAAAGAGTTTCAATATAATCTAAGACATGAAACACAATCGTTGTCATAGAATATCAGATATAAATTATTGACAGTGGAAATTATTTAAATTAGAAAATTTTTATAATTGAACAAATATTCATTTCCGCAACAATATCGACAAAATACACATTGCTGCTTGATTGGACTAGCTGTTTAAACTTTTCCAATGCTGATTTAGAGTAAACAATATATGTTAACAAGCATAACTACACTAGCTAACAAATATTAAACAGAAATAATAAAATGAGATGTTGATGGACACAATAATTTAAAATTATTCGAGAAAGAAAGACTATGCGATTCAAGTTGAATTTTCATCTAGTGTGACGGTCTGAGATACCTATACTCAAGGATATATTTTATAAACATAAGATTGTATTACCATGTTAGAAGATACATAAAGAATATTGCCTGAAGGCATCCTACAAATGTTACATAAAACGTTTTATTGTACTATAAAACCAATTTGTATAAAAAGTTTTGTGCCCTTTTCCAAAATGCAGAAACAAAACTTCTACTGTAATTTACACCCACGATTCTTTTAATATTTGATTATCGAAAGAGCCATTAGCGATTATTAATTAATTTTTATAAACCCACCTTATAGTTACATACAAATTAAAACTTGTTCTGTTCGATTTTTCGTTACCATTCACAATGAGTTCTTTCAGACTGTAGAGATAATAAAGTGGGTTGGTTAGTTAGTGGCTGTTGGTGTTTTCACTTTCTTCTTGAATACTGCATTGTTACTGTCTCTGATTTATTTTGGTTAATTAAAAAGTTAATTATCGAGTTTTTCTTTAGTATATAGATCGTTTCGTATTAAAACTTCGTGTCCACTTTTATTAGATCCTTCTTAAAGCGCACAAATTTACGGTTCTGTTTTTGTTTACAACAATCCGCTTTGAACGTATTTCTATCCGTTTCCTTTGTTCTTCATACATATATATTCTTGCCCACATTCTCGCTCAAATCTCTTGTAATAATGAACGGAACTTTTCTTTGATTTCAGAAAAAGCATATCCTCTTCTCGAGAGATTCGGTTCATGTTCGCAATTTATTTTGTATGTTTTTTGTTTCATTAAAAACTCTTTTATGGTAATATACGCATTAAAGAAAGGTTAGATGTTATTGGAAAAATTTAAGACAACGAGTGGCAAACTGTGTTTTCCTCGACAGTATAGAATTTCTCAAATTTCAAGATATGTAGAACAGGCAAGCAACCTAAACCACCGTAAACACTGGAAGTCACGTAGGCGTGAAATCTGATGCAGTGGAAAAAATTTGTGTGAAGGCCTTTTGTGTTTGCATTCGCCTATATGATGAAAATTGAAGTATTGTACTGGATGGAGTATCATTCTACGCCGCAACTTAATGCTTGAAAAGTTTTCTTCTAGACATGCTCGGCGTTCGATTATTTTTATTATTAATAGAATGATATCAACGGTTTTAACTGTTTTAGATGCCCTTAGCCTTAATGGTGTTTTTCTATATAAATAGGTCTAGTTAAAGTTGAGATTATTTTAGAACAGATCGGTACGAACAGATTTTTCTTAACAATTCTCGAAAGATTTAGTATGAATCTGATTAAGTAAAAAATATTTTTTCCTGTTTAGTATTCGAACAAGGACATCAATCCGTTCAGTTAAGCAGGAGCAAAAAACCTAGGTCAGTGGGCGACCGGGAAAGCGCCTGCAGTATTCCGAGCGCCTCGACGCTTCAGTATACCAACGACGCCGCTTAGGGACGCTCACACATTTGAGCAGTAAACTCGCGCGTATTTGTCTAAATTCTGAGAACTTTGACATTAATGAATATGAGAGAACGTTTCAACTTTTTAATTTTGATTTAGTATCAAAATTTTAAAAACTAATATTTTTGTTTGTTCTGGGATGTTTAAAAAGTTTAATTGATATAAATGTGTAAAAACTTGTTAAAATTGCTGTAATTGTGTATGTGTGACTTTTAATTAGGATAATGGTAAGATTCTGTGTTTAAATAATAAATGAAGTGAGGAAAGTCACGTAGCTAATTTTTAAATTGAAAATATTTAAAAAAGCCTCTATGTAAAGATAAATATTTATTTTTTTAATTTAAAGAAATTTTGTAAAGATTGCATTGGGATTTCCAACATTCAAAAGAATATCTCTTGGGACAAGCTTAATTTTAACAGCGCTTTCTGCTTTATTCATAATTTACATTTAGTTTCTGCACAATTTCGATCGTAAAACTCATATGAAACTTGAAAAATAAACGAACTTTTTATATTTCCCATTTGTTCCTGTTTAATGATTATCCTGGTTAAAATTCCCGTTAACTCGACAATAGACACAAAAAAAATTATTTCCACAATAATCGAAATTATTGCTATTAACATTCATTACGGCTTCAATAGCTTCTGAAAGCTTAAAAGCAGCAAACTGAATATATTAAGGGTTGTTTTTGCTTAATTACATCATTGTTATTTGCCTCTAAGCAGATTTACAATAAGAATTATTTAATTTACAAAGGATTTCCTTTATAAACGTAGCATGAAAGGTATGAAAATTAAATACAATGTAATACCTGTTTTAATTAACAAGACCAGCCGCTGAAATAATATAATAATAAGTTTCCTTTGTTTCAGGTATGCAAAACCCTTTCAAGTGAAGAATCTTAAGAAGTTTCCTGAAACGGACTTCTTTCAATAGAACAACCAACCATCAATCAATTCGATTATGTGAGTGTCAAAGTGTCCGTTTAATTGTGCAACTCATGCGTAAATTCTAAATAGATCATGGTTGGAAACTTGAATAGTGAGAAGAAACTTCTTTTCTTTTTTTTCGTTTTAACGAATTTCCCTAATAAAACTATCTCGATATAAACGTGATTGTTCATAATTCTTTTGGTAGAGTATCTTCCAAAACTTCGTGACACGTCATCGTTTAATGTATGTTTATTGTATAGTTGTTGCGACCTTCAGGATATTTTAAGGTGAGTGGTACATAATAAAATCAGTTTTGTCCTTTTTTTTCGTTTGGGTGGATGTAACTAGTACATTTTCGTTTTCGAATATAATCGGAATTTGCTACTAATACACATTGATTTTTAATTTGCATATTTGTGTCAGTTCTATTAACACAGGACAATACTAGAATTGATTAAGTCGTCCAACTGAAAAGGTTTTTGTTTTTAATTTTGTAAGTTGCGTTTTCGTTATTAGAGCCCTGGAATATAATCATAAACACAGCCTCTCTTTAACAAGGGAATCTAATAAATAATTGGTATTGTGCATAACTTTTAATACCTCATTGAAATTGTGAAAGAGTCAGTTTGTTAGATTTTGTTTATTAATTGGTTTTTCAAGCAACTCGTAAGAATAATTACAATTAGTATTGACAAAATGATCAATGAACTGTTAGGTATTAATTTTAAAAAACAAGGAACTATTTTAGAGAGTAAATACTTAAATACATCGCTAGCTTTAACTTGAAACCGAAAACTAAAAATTAGGGGAAATTTATTCTTTGCATATTTGTGAGATAAAACTTCGATGGGTTTGAAAATTACAATTTCTAATTATTTTTTTGGAATAGTGAATTTTAACAGTTAAAAGCTGATCAACATCAAGTAGAAAACACAAACTCCTTGGCCGATTGTATTACCTTAAGGCGCAAAATCTGGACTTTAGGAAAGAATGGGTCAAGGCTCATATATTTATATCCAGAATCAACGGCAAGTCTCAAAAATTAAAAAATCCAAGACTTTGACTTCAGAAAAAGATAGTGCCGAAACACTACGACAAAGTAAGTAATTTTCGGCCAAAATGTCGCTTTAGAAAATCTGATCCTCCTGCGCCCCCAACAGTTCTCTCTCAAGGAGATGTACATCTCTTCAACTCAGTTTTTACTTTGAATGAACTGAACCAGGCTCTCTCCGCTACTCCTAAAAGAAAGAGCACAGGTCCAGACTGCATTTTCCCCGAATTTCTTATCCACCTCGGAATAAAGGCAAAGAAAATACTTCTAAGTTTTATTAATATGACGTGGTTAAAAGAGATTCCAAGCTCCTAAACTCTGAAATCGTCCCTATTGCAAATAAAAATAAGCCGACAAAGTCTAAAGCTATCGTACCGTCGTACTCACCAGTATTCTCTGTAAAACTGTTGAGCGTATGGTAATCTCAAGACTCAGATTTAGAAAACATCATGTAGTACGCTTTGCTCAAGCAACTACAGATAACGAAGTACTTATGGATTTTAAAGCCGCTTTTGATCGTGTATGGAGCGAAAAAGTTCTTTATAAGCCGCTTAAGATGGAGGTAAGCGGAAATTTATACAGTTGGGTCAAGTCCTTTTTGAGTCAGTGAAACCTTAGGGTGAAATATGACTCTATAACAGCGAGATTTGCCACAGGGTTTTGTTAGCGGACCCATGTTATTTAACGTTCTTAGAAATGACCTCATTGAGAAGCTTGTAACTGACGTCTCAGGGTTGAACGCTTTTTTGTATGCCGACGACCTGATTATGTGGGCAACAGGTAGTAATATAAAATCTTTGGAAGCGTACTTAAATCAGACTCTTACATCTCTTAAGGAGTGATCTGATGAAAATGAATTGTCGCTACCGATGCCTCATTCTACCTGGGCTCAGGCTCAGTTGGAATACTCAAATACAAACTAATATGGAGCTTGTTTTAAGCCATAAATTGCCTTGTTCAATAAGCATACTTTCTTTTCACAATTTTGCATCAGCTTTTAAACCCTCGGGAATCTTCATATAAACCTTCTCTTTTAAGCAACCATTTTGGATATCTAATTGTTCTAAAAATAAATTTTGATTAAAACAAACTAATTTTAAAATTCTAAATGTTAAAAGCCTTGCCACTGGTGCATAAATTTAAGAAAAATCAGTGACATCCTGTTCAAAACCTCTAGCAAGTAATCTTGGTTTGTAAATTAATTTTCCTGTATCATTCTTGTTTGCTCTGAACACCCATCTGTTACTTGTAACTTCTTCATCATCTAGTTTATCAACCAACTTCCATGTCTTATTCTCTCGTAATTTATTTAACTCGCTTCAATGGCCCTTTCCCAATAATTCCATTCTGAACTTCATTTTGCTTTTGCATATGTTTTGGGAACACCACAAAAATTACTTAATAAGGCTCAAATCAACTTCGTAATTTTGAAGATGTAGTGGCAATTTCTTTTAGCTTCTGATTCTATATTTTCTTTTTGAATATCATTTGTTTCATCGTCGTTACTCTCTTTTATATTTTCACTTTCATCTTCAAATAGTTTATTTTCCTTTCGATTTCTCTTCACTCTAAAGAAACTGTCTTTATTGAAAATTTATTTCTACTATGAATAATCTTGTTTTCTGTCCCATTTAGCAACCCACACCCATTAACCTATAAATCTACATTTTACTCTTTTGTCATGCAATTTAGTTCGAAGTGAAGTACAGTAGGGTGGAACGAAACACATGGACAAAAAAATGTTTTTTTGACCACAGCTTTCTAATAGTCATCAAAAGTTGCCTTTCTAAATACAAAACAAGTCTGTAAAGTTTGAATGCTGTGGAAAACTATCTTGAGTGGTCTTAAGAATTCCAATTTTTTCAAAAATTACAAAACAATTGCTATTTAAATTTGAAAATTAGACAAATTAGACATAGCCAATACAACTTCTGCAAAAAGTAGGTCAAAGGAATGTGTTTACGTGCCTCTAAAGTTTTTTTGTGATAGCAGTTTTTCATGATTTTTGTTGCATTTTTCCCACCGAATGAGGGGTGTAAATAATAGTAAAATAAAGGCACATACAGACACACAAAACAATTTCAATTTTTTAAAAATTTACCTTAATAACTATAAGAATAGCAACAATTGGAGGAAATACTGTTGTCACTTTTTGATAAAATAAGGGAATGAAATTTGGGCATTGATTTCTGTGAAGCAATTCTTGATTTTATAAATCCTTTTCTAGCTTCTGAACCGCAAACAGACTGTGATGAGTCAGTAACTAGTTTCCACTGCTCGCGTGTGACATGGAAATCAGGGAAAATCGAAGATGATTCAGCTGTTTCTTTGATGTGTTACTGAAGTTCATCAGGAGAAATTAGTTTTGTCATAGGAAGCTTGCGACTGAATCATATTAATGTAATCTGCAGCCTTAAAATTTATTTTGGGAATCACAAATTTTCTTATACTTTTTCATTTCTGATCGTGCTCTCAAAAGTCTGCGCAAACCTAGCCCCCTCACACGTCGTCGCTCGTCAAATATCTAGCCAAGAGAAATATTCTCAGGAGAGGCAAAGTATCCGTTTTTCTGTATTAGCGGGTTAATGATTTTTTTTCAGTTTTGGGCTAAGATACTGAGAATAAAAAATTAGTCTTCAAAGATGCTTAGATCCATTAACGCACGATGGTTTCAATCTAATATTAAACCACACTGGAGCATACATCTTTAAAACAAATTCTGTTAATATTTGGAGTTTTTCTGAAGGTATTTCTGTCCCTAAATAAAGGCAGACAATACGGCTTGCTGAAGTAAGCCACCTAATGGACAAGTTTTTCTGGCTTTTTGAGGGTCAAGTCAGAACAGCATGGTCTATCTGATATTGCTTTAGCCATTTTAAACAAATACTTCTGATCTGTACTTAGGTCATTTTTTATTTCTATTGCTGGAGGGCTATTTCCTATTGGGTGAAACTCAAACGCTAGCATTTCGTGACATTTTCAAGTTTCTTTCCTAAAACACCACCAAATTCATTGGGGCCTTTTGTTTTTTCATTCAGGAAACAAAACAGATGGCGTAACGGCAATTTATTTCGATGAAAAAGGCATACTTACCATTGTAATGGCTTCCCAAGTTCATTTTCCAATAAAGAAATCACACCATTATTTACTCCAGTGTTGGTAGCAGTTCCATCGCAACTAACTGCTGTAATGTTCGCCATGTTAAGATGTTTGTTGTTATTAAAGAAAAAAGAAATGCTTTTTTAAATATTATTTTCAGTGTTTGAACCAGGCTCCTCCACAAGCAAAACATGTTCTTCGCCAATAGTTTGCTTGCAGTATTTATTTTCCTTCTTTTCTTTAACCAATGTCTCGTCCTTCCTCCCATCAAAATAAAGTCCTTTATTCTCCCGAATTTGACTTTGGCTTTCCTCAATAATTAGTTTGCGGTTCTTTGTTCTTTCTCGTCGAATTTTCATTCTATCAATAACTTTACTTTTATTTTCCTCCGTAACAATACCAACATCTTTGAGAACAGAACTTGCAACAGCTGCTGCAACTCTGTCTAACACACCGATTCGGTCACAAACTGCAGATACTTATGTTCGCATTTGGCAGCTTGAAGTTTGAGGGTCACCTAATGTTGATGCCATGCTATCAGGATTAGTTTCTTGAACTGTGCCATCTTCAGAACTCTGATCAGAACCATTGAAGTTGCTTTATCAACTTTACTAATAGCCATTTTTCTAGTAGTTCTCTGGTTTTTTAAGAAATCTTGTTCAAAACTGGATATTTTCTTTCCTTTGTCATATTTACAATTAAAAACCTCTGCACATTTGCAGACAGTCACATCAAATAGATGTTTACTTTCATTTCAAAGTAAGCGGAGGTTAAAGTCAAATCCTTCTGTCTCTTTTCTGTTGCTAGACCTTAAAATATTTCTGTACTAGTCATGATAGCTTTTAATCATTTGAATGATTCGAGTATGAGACACTATTGGGATAGAATCCCTTAACTAAATACTTTCAAATTCGTTTTATCAATATCTCAGATATTTCACTCACCGTCGGCTCCTTAGTAGAAGATTTTGGTTTCAGCTCATCGGGTATAAGGAGTTGGCACTTCATTACATGGCAAATATAACTCACTAAGTTCTTTAGAATTATCAAAAACAGGGCACTTGTTTGAACTGTCTTTAGCATTGCCATAGCGCACTAAACAAAACAGTTCTTATAAAATTTATATCCGAATAATATTCATATCTCTATCGAACATGAAATAACAAAGGATAGTGCAGTCGTCACGGAGGTCAGACCTTGCTTGGATGAATCCTCGCAAATCTTATTATTTCTAGTACAGTAATATTAATCACGCTGCACCAACTTTATTATGTGATCAAATAAGCAGTAGGTGATAAACATTGTGAAAAAAAAACACTGAAAATCTCAAACGGCATCTCTAAACATGCTTTGATCATCCTGAAATTTAAACACATTTTCTTCTATAACTAAAGACAACTTTACAGCGCTATTAAAACTCGATCTAAAAAAGTTGATTTTTTCGTTCCACCATACTGTACAGCCAAAGACACGCATATTGGACACATTTGGTTTTTTCTTTAACCATAATTTTTAAGGTGTTTCGTTTTTAATTAAGGACGACTGCGTTTGGTTTGTTATATACGCAGTAGTAAGTACTGCTTCTTCCCAATAACTTTTACTCGATTCTGCTTGCATAGTCATTGCTCTTGCTTTATCCATTAGTATTTGGTTCGTGCTTTCGGCAACACCATTTAATTGGGGGAGTATAAGGTGGTGTATATGAAATTTGAATCATAATTTAGATGGCCGTATCTTTTATGCCATAAGTCACTATCTAGCGTAACTGCTAAGTTTGCGTTATTGGTCCTACTCATTTTCAATTTTAATTTATAGGGATTACCTAAACGTTCACGTTGCGCAGTAACATTTTTATTTTTCGCAATAGAATTAGTACCATCAACATATACTATTTTAAAGCCTACTTTTTCTATTGTTGATTGAAATGGATAACAAATTTACCCTTAATCTAGGAATACAAAAAACATTTCTTAATGTAATTGGTCTATTTCCTACTGAACTTATTACTTTTACATCACCATAACAAGTTGGAACCATAAATTTTCCTCTTTCTGTTAACTGAATGGACCTAGGCTCATCAAAATATTTTTTTTGCACGACCGTCTGTACAGTCAGCGCTTTACGACTAGTTGTCAATATCAAAATTTGACAATTATAAACATTTGTAATTAATTTTACGTATCGATGTTATAAAGCCGTATCGATGTCGTAAGGAAATCTTTATACGCTCCTATGATCTTGGCCAACTTTTAATCTTGTATACAACTCGAGTGTAAAGTGTGTTTTTCGAATTCGTAAGGTTTATGGCTTACTACTCATTCAAAAAACTTCACTTTACACTGTTGTTATATAAATAACTATTATTAATCAGAATTCTCTCACCACTAATAATAATAATGCTTTGCTCCCGAATCAGCATACCATCAAATAATTTCATTTGAATTCTCATTTGCTTCTTCCCCTGAAGTCAAACAAAAGGCCACATCTTATCTTCATCGTCTTCTTTAACATAACTAGCTCGGATATTATTTTCACCGGTTTTTTTAAACATTTTTGAAGCAATTTACTGCTTTATGCCCGAATTTATTGCACACAAAATACTTTATACCACATACATTTTTCAAATGTCCCATTTTTCCACGATAACACTCTCGATTTACTTTTGTAGCAACAAATGAGGCATCCACTTTACTTTTAATCTTAACTGAAGTATTTTCACTCAGCTTAAATTCTAGCAACCTATTTTTAACTAACATAAGTTTTAAGTTGTCTTCCGATACCGTTGTTATTGCTGTAACAACACTTCATGTTTTCAGAAAAATTCCACAATCTGTTGACAACGATTTTAATCAAATTTAGCCGTTATAGAATAAAATCTTCTTCAGACGTTCAAGAGAATAAATGTTATGGAAGTTGTGACAACAGTCGGTTTACATCAGTGCTAGCAGCACAAAGTTTAAACCTTAAATTCAATTTGAAAAATCCAATCGGCTTGAGAAATCAGACAGACGTCTGGCGGGAAAAACTCAGCACACACTTAAAAATTCTTAAGCCTAACTTTCAAGACCATTCTAATGCTAGTTTGTTATTTGCGGAAATTGTTAATCAACTTTTAAGTTTTGTCCTGGAATGTAGTGACATTAAAAAAGGAACCTGAAAACTGCGCTAGCTATTAAAAGTCTTTCAAAGAAAAACTAACTGTTATTGAGAAAATTTAAACTGAACATTAATCCGTTTTGGTCGGAAAAGATGCAGATGGCAAAAAATAGATTTTATGATGATAGTGCTCGCGGCGGTGAACACGAAGTTTGGTACAGAATATTCAAGCGACAGGCCAGCGAAGCAGCAGTTGTTATCATCAAAGATTCTTCAATATTATAGCTTGCAAAATGTCAGCAGGCGGTTTCTCGGTGAGCTGGCCTAGAAAAAATGAATCGTGATTGCCTGATTGTGGAAAGTTCGCAAAGAGTCGAAGTCAACGGTGATACAGTCACAAACATTTGAGCACTTAAAAAACATAATTTTGTATAAAATAAATAAAAATGCAGGTACAAAGGGTGGTTCTGAAGATTAAACAAGACTTCGCAGTGTCTGCACTCTTTAGAGTTTCTATCAGAACAATATCGTTTTGGTAGCATTAGTTTAGTACGTAAGATCACGGAAGCCATAAAAACTTTCTGAATGTTTCTACAGTAATGTTACAAACCCTTTTGTGTCTTCGTGCTTTCTAATTAGAGATGTAATTGGATCTAAACTACGAGTTCAGGAATTTTAAGACAATACTCAAAATAAAATTTGTAAAGTTGACAATATCATTTTTAAGTTGCTCTCTCGTATAAAAAAAAATCAGCCTCTGCTAAAAAATCATTCAACTTTATCTCATGTTGTTTGTTATGGTTTTCCACGATTTGTTCCAAAAATAAAAATAATCTTATTAAAATCAATTTTAAAAATAGTTACTGTTTTCAACTATATATTTTCACATGTTTATCTAAAGGTTGTTGACGTGTCAAAAAGTACTTGACCTAAGGGTTGAGGTCTTCCTTTTAATTTTGATTGAAGCACCGAAAAGGTGAATTAAGGAAATAACTTTTTAACTGCACGATCTGAATTTAAAGTTTTGTTTTAATTTGGAAACGTTAAATCACTATTATTTTATTTAATAGCGATACTCTCAAAAGCCGATTCGAGCTTTGGCAAGTTTTTTAATGTTTTTCTTATTAGCATCCGCTAGAATTCTTCTTTCTTGTAGGCTTTTTAGAGTAGCCCCATCTTAGTTCTCTGATAAAATCTTCTCTTTAGAGAAGTAGCTATTTTGATTCCAGTTCAAATGAAAATATGGGTTTCGGTTTGATGTAAACTCCAAGGACAGAGTACTTAAAACAGCTGAAACGCTGAATTTGCAAACTAATGCTAATATCGAATATAAGTTGCAACAATCAAAATTCAGAAATCGACACTGATAACATAATTGATTATATGTGGTAGCTAACTTCAGTGAGCTCTGAAATCTTCAAATGTCAAAATGAAGATTGAGGGAGACAGCCATTGATTATATATCAAAAGGGAATTCTTATAACTGAATGTTATAATAAGAATATAAAAATTATATACACGCAACGACAACTTTGAAAATAATTTATTATAAAAAAATCATGAACAAATAACAACAATGAACATTTATTGACAATTGAACAAATATTAGTAAGACTCAAAAAGTTATCAAGATTACTGGCTTACTATATTTCGAAAATTTAAAAAATCTAATAACTAATTAATTAATAAACAAATTCGGTTCCAAATATAAATAAAAATGAGTTGAGAAGTCAAACATCGATGGTTGACTAAATTTTATTTTCTAGTAAATTGCTCTCAGTAATCGAAACGAACACTGTAATCTAGGAACTCGTAACGTAACATTACGTTACAAAATTTACTTTTCAAACTAAGACCCTTTTTGGTTTTAATTGACAATTTATAAATAATGTATAAAGTTCAAAAAATTTTAATTATATTTCGCCATCAGCAAAGTTCAAAGATTTTAAAGTTTAAATAAATCCAATGAATTCTTGCACATAACAGTATAATCATCCTAGAATAGTATTCAAATAATATTTTATCTCAGGTGAAAGAATAAATACATTTTTGAGAAAAATCTGAAAGAATCTTATCAACTTACACCACTCATCTAATTTCATGGGACTCAATATTAAAAATCAGAAAATTTAAAATTGTAACACAAGAAAATCTAATAAATTACCAATAACAAAATCTAAATTTTACCAAAAAAAAAGGAATTATATATAGAATGAAAAATTTAGCAACAATAAATGAAATTTTATAATACAAAGCAAAGATTTATTATTATTATTAGCTATCATGAAACGTTTTACAAAAAAACTTAAAAACCGTAGCTCAAGAAGTAAAAAAAGACAGACTTACCACGAAATCCTCCGTGAATTATAGGCCTGCGTTTCAGTGATGAATATCAAGCTGTAGCAAACTTAAGCACAGCAACAAAACCTCATTACAACTGCTTAATTGTAATGCTGACGCCTGATGTCAATACTGCTGTTCCTACGGAATATAGTTTGATCTACCATAAAAGTACATAATTTTCAATACTTTGCAGATAATCGAGTTATCTGAGATTTTATTATCGGTGACGTAAAAAGTAAACATGTAATCATTTACCGTACACGTATTTGTTTTACCTAACTTTCGTCTGCTCGCCATTTATTACTGCACGAGAATTAACACCTGTTACAGCAAACGTAACAACTCGCAATTGAATGTCAAAATCTTTTTAACTCAATAACGTAATAACTTAGTTGTAACCGTTTAGAACTGAGCACTAAGTTAAGGATTGCATTTGTTACAAACAAAATTTGGAAGACAGGAACTGTGTATTCGCTCTTGCGGCTTGAAGTTGAAATTCCCGTGGAGCAACTAACGTTAGTAAGTAACACTTTAACACTTGCAATATAAAAGTACAGGATAACACGGCTACCAATTAATACAAATCTCAAAATGGCGGTACAAGAATCGAACAATTCTTGTGACATTTAACATTTGATAGTTGGGCAACAACAAATGCTCTGCAAACGCTGGGAAATATCTAAACACTTCACACGTGCCCCAAGCTTTAACTATAACAAACCCTTAATTCTCTAATGCCCGGTTTCTGAAAGCAATTTATCTAACCGATAAAGTTATGCATTCCATAAATCGCCAAAAGG